>OY757019.1:46953741-47028741 GCA_963580285.1 Lucinisca nassula
CTGTTTTTGTCTGATTAGAAATTCTTAGCTGGAAGTCAATCAATTTATAACAATTTCAGCAGGACAATTCTTTGTTTAAACGGCTTCGTGATCAGATGATACCGAATGTGCGTAAGTAACGGCGTCAGTTTCTAAAAGAATGAGAGAGATAAGAGATAGAAACGTACTTAGGGAACCCACGTATGTCAGCTATAAATGGTAGAGTAACTGTTCCACCCAATAGCTTTAGTACATGTGATTTTGGGGTTCTCTAGTTAGTTTTAATTAGTGTAAACTTTTATATAAAATAAAAGCATCGTTTCAACCGGCCCCCGATAGCTCAGTTGGTAGAGTGTCCGCTCCGGGGAACGGGAGGTCAGGGGTTCGATCCGGGCCGCGACATACCAAAGTCGTTAAAAATGGTACTAGCTGCTCCTCGCTTGGCACTCAGATTTACGAGGTAGAGCTAGGACTGGTCGACCCAGTTGTCAGGATAATTTGACTGGGTGTGGTATCATGTAATGTGTCTGGGACATGATACTTCAGTGAGGCAGCACTATAAAAGTGAGCTTTGAGCTCCCTGTCGCAACCAGACACCGTCGTGATATGAATGAAAAACTGTTGAAAGCGACGTTTAAACCCGAATTCACACACACAAAAGCATCACTAAGTTACTAACACTGCATGATACTCCACCACTGCATGCCAATGCAGTTCGATCCTTGGCCACAATAGGCTTCCTTTAATGTTCTATATATCTGTAAAATTGCATCAAGGTATTCCATATAGTAAAGGAGCTATTTGCCAAAAACTATTTCTTACATATATCAAGGGCAGGTAATACAATAACCAGAATTGACAGAGTGACTGTCCTTGGCCATAATATGCATCCTTTAGTTGTTGTTTTTTTTTTCAGTAAATTCCGCTATTAAGACCACCAAAAATTCAGACTAATTCTGCTATAAAAAGCGTATTTAGAAAGTTTCAGTTATTCTTCCTCTGTGTTTTCAACATATTGTGTCCTTTGGTCAGAGACCACCTTTGGGACTGTTCGAAAGTGGTCTCAAAGACCACTTTTGAACAGTCCCAAAGGTGGTCTAAATAAAGGAATTTTACTGCACATCTGTAAAAGTTGATCAAGGTATTCCATATAGCAAAGGAGAAAAAGGCTAAAAACAATTTTTCACATGCTTGCAAGGCAGATCACTCAAGATCAAGGATGGTAAGAGTGGTGGTCCTTGGCTATAATATTCTTCCTAAAGTGATCTATATATCTGTGATGTTTCATCAATATATTCCATTAAGAGTCCACAAACCATTAAATAGGAATTGTTAACGGTCATACATCTGTCAAATATTAATGGATTTTGCTCATTAACAATTCCAAACATTTATCTGTGAACGTTCATCCAAGATTTTTAATATTCCATGAAGTAAATGAATAAAAGTCCAAAACCCATTTAATGGGAATTGTTAATGGCCCTAACTATGTCAAATGTTAGCGCATGTTGCCCACTAACCATCTCAACCATGCTTCTTTTAGTGGTCTATATATCTGAAGTTACATCCATTTATTACATTTTCAGTAGTTATTTACTGAGATTTCACAGTGAATTATAAATCTATAATTCACAGTGTGAATTATTTCATTTCGAACGTTTTGACGTCATAATTGCTAGGCGACGTTGCTGACGCCGTTTGTAACAACAATAACAATAGTTGACGTTTGGTGGAAAATCTGATGAAATCATAGAAATTAGACTTCAATTTTCGCGTCCATTTGACGTTTTTGAGGAAAGACCTGCAACGCGAAGATAAAGTATGATTTTCTTGATAATACAGTTCTACTTTCATGACATTGTTGTATCTTAATTTCAATCACAGGATAATTTTTGCATTGAAATGAAAACAAAATGGCGACTGATTTTCAAACTAAACCACGCCCCCTGAAATCCATGCCCTGACTGAAACTATTTCGGTTGGAAATCAGAACGATTGAATTTGAAAATCCAAAGGTAAAACACGAATGGAAATGTAATAAATAGTTTATTTTGTTGTTTTAATTGAATACGTAGAAATAATTCACTCGTGCTCTAAGGCTTACCTGTAAAAAAACTCGTTCGCTATCGCTCACTCGTTTTTTACTAGAAAGCCTTAGAACACTTGTGAATTATTTCACCGTAATCGATCAAAACAACCAAATAAACTCTATTTATTTTATACATAGCAGTGAAATCAGTGCATATCTGAAACAAATAAAAGTGATATTTCCACACTGTGAAAATATAAATGATATGTTCACAGTGTGAAAAATAACATGACTAGCAGCCCGGACTCCTTTTCTCGCCAAAATTCATATGTTATCTATAAAATTATTCTGTAAAATACCTTGAAAAAGCATTCTTTGAACTGTAAAAATGCTGTATTAAAATGGCGATCTGTTTATGGTTTGCAACTGACAGTTGTGACGTCATAGCCAAGCCAAAAATTGTGACGTAAGATCCGATTGATCAATTTCTATTTTCTTTCTTTCTACTTATACTGCGATCGGTCACATCTGACCATTATTTGCAGGTGTACATTACATACACACCAGGTTTGCAGGATGAAAGCCTACACAGTAATCATGTAATTACGGTAGGGGTCTTTGACCTGCATTGGGCATGACTCTCCCTGCAAAGGCGGGCTCCAGTTAACGTCCCGATCCGAAGGACGGTGCACTTTATGACCTTCTTCCCTGCAAATGATGCCAATGGAGCGTGTTCGAACACCGAAATTGTATCGCCGCTGCCGGGGATCGAACCCGGGACCTCTAGCATCAGAGGCAAGTGCACTAACCACTGTGCTATCACGCTTTCAGTAAGTGCCCAAAAAATTTGCCAAATAAAAAGAAAATTTACTTTTTTTTCGATAAATATAAAAAACATTCATCTCTTGTGTTGGAAACATCAGAATTTTCACTCGTGCCGTGCTTCACACTCGTGACAATTCAGATATCATTACGCTAACACACCCGTGCGATATAGTACATTTTTTCACATCTCCAAAATGGCAATTTTTCTGATGAAAATCTGTGATATTTTTCTTATTTATATTGCAAACATAGGTTGTGGGTGCTCGTTAGAACCGCCTCATTGAGTACGAGTACCCACAACCTATATTTTGGAGCAGAAATAAGGAAAAGAATGTTCATCCCCGTAAACCCCAGTTTCCTCTATATAAAGTGGGGTTTAGGGGGGTCTTTATTTCACGGACTTGTTCACGTGATGTTATCAACACACTCGGTGAAATATTTTTGGTATTCATCTCAAAAAAAGTAAATATCCTCTATTTATTTTATACTCTGCAGTGAAATCAATGCATATCTGAAACAAATAAAAGTGATATTTTCACAGTGTGAAATATAAATGATATTTTCATACTGTGAAAAATAACAAGACCCTGTTATTTTCACAGTAGCAGCCCGGTCTATTTTTTCGCCAAAGTCATAAGTTATCGATGAAATAATTCTTTAAAATACCTTGAAAAAGCATTCTTTGAACTGTAAAAATCCTCTATTAAAAATGGCGATGAGTTTATATTTTGCAACTGACAGTTTTGACGTCATAGCCAAATCAAAATTGTGATGTCAGAATCAGAATCAGAATTGTTACTGGTGACACGTCAAATGACATTCATACACCAGGACCTGTGATGTGGGAAGTTAGTCCCTAGCTCTAACCAAAGAGGTAAATTTAGCTACACAATCATCAGAACCTTCAGCTGTCGAAATAATCGAATCGGGAAGGGCATTCCAATCTCTAATGGTTCTGGGGAAGAACGACTCTTTATAAATGTCAGTTCTTGCGTTAAGGGTCTGAAACGCCAACGAATGGTGATTTCTACAGTGTCTAGCTGGGGGAACAAGGTCATCTGTTGGAATGCTGGCAGCACCCTTTAGACCTTTGTATAAAAGGATTAGCCTACTGTCTTTTCTCCTTTTCTTGAGAGACTCCCATTTTAATTTTCCAAGTATTCCGGTCATGCTCCCAGTTTCAAAGCAGTAATTGCCTGTTACAAATCTAGCAGCTCTATTCTGAACTTTCTCAATTTCATCGTTAAGGACCACTCCACTGGGGTCCCAGATACAACTACCATATTCCAAGATTGGGCAGAAGCCTTCGTGGTGCAGTGGTTACGCTACTCGCCTTGTAAACCAGGGATCGCAGGATCGATCCCGGGCTTCTCCAGACTTTCGGATGAGTCTTTAAACCGAGGTCCCGTCTCCGTATGACCTTAGTTGTTGGTGGGACGTGAAACTAAAACTCACTCACCCACTCACTCCAAGATTGGGCGAACAAGACCTCTATATGCTGCCTCTTTTACATCCTGAGGGCACTGATGAAGATTTCGCCTCAGGAAACCAAGCGTTCTATTTGCCTTAGTACACATGTTGCTAATATGAGTATTCCATCTCAAGTTGTGTGAGATTGTCACTCCAAGGTATTTAATGGAGTCCACATTCTCGAGGACCGTTCCCTCTAAGGTGTAAGAAGCCTCAACTTTATTAGATCTCTTCCTAGTTAGCTGCATAATATTGCATTTAACTGGCTGAAATCTCATGCCCCATTTACGTGCCCAACATCCTAATCTATCTATGTCAGCCTGAAGTTTCAATGAGTCATCTGAATCTCTAATTTCCCGGTAACAAACACAGTCATCTGCGAACAGTCTTATTTCTGAGTCAATGTCAGTGGAAATATCATTGATGTACAGGGAGAACAAAAGTGGACCAAGAACGGTCCCTTGCGGGACTCCAGACAAAACTGGAGCCCACTCCGAAGATTCACCATTAACAACAACCCGCTGTTTTCTGTAGCAAAGAAAGGAATCTATCCATTTGAGGGTCGTTCCCCCAATTCCATAACCAAATAACTTAGATTTAAGTAGTTTATGAGGAGGGGTGTCAAAAGCCTTCTCGAAGTCCAGAATAAATGTGTCCACCTGCCCCCCTTTGTCCAAGATTTTTGCCCAGTCATTGATAACTGTGCTTAGCTGAGTTTCACAACTGTGCCTTTTCCTAAATGCATGTTGTCTGTCTGACAAAAGTTTATGTTCGTCCAAGTGGGCCATGATGTTCGAGCAGACTATATGTTCCAGTAATTTACACAGAACACAAGTCAGAGACACAGGGCGATAATTACGGGCAAGAGCCCTATCTCCTTTTTTAAAGAGTGGACAGATGTTTGCTAAGAGCCATTCTTTGGAGATTTCACCCGTATCAAGAGACTGTTGAAACAAGTGTGCAAAAACTGGACCCAACTCATTTGCTAGTTCCTTCAGGACTCTAGGATGAAGCTCATCAGGTCCTAAGGCCTTACTGGGGTTTAAGCCTTGAAGTAATTTGATCACTCCTGCAGCTGTCACAACAATATTATTCATGAATGGGGCCGATCTTCCAGTCAAGGGAACCTCCGTGAACTCAGTTTTATTAAACGCATCATTGAATTGACCAACTAGTTCCTCTGCCCTTTCAGAGTCTGATTCAGCAACCCCGTCCCCTCCCCTTTTATTAAGGGGCGGGATACCTTGCCTGTCTTTCTTCTGGCTATTAATATATCTGTAGAAGTCTCTGGGATTTGCCTTTACATCACCTACCAAGTTATTCACATACAAATCATGCTGATTTTTTATATCAAACTTGATTTCACGTCTCAAGTTTTCAAATTTTGTCCGGAGTTTACCACTTCCCGTCTTTTTTGCCTTTGCATGAATCTTATTCCTTCTGCGAATTTTCCTTCTTATCTCTGGAGTGATCCAGGGAATAGAAGATACAGTCCTACTAGTTTTTGAGGGGATATGATTTTCGGCCGAAGTATGAATGAAAGAAGTTATCAAATCAAAATTCTCCTGTACAGACCGAGCATCTGAATGACCATTAAAGTAATTCTCCTCTGCAAATCTGAGTGCATCCTTCCTCATAGTTTCATAGTCACCTTTCTGATATGAGTACACCTTCCTCCGAGGTTTCTTTATTGGTGGGATGTGACGTAAGATCCGACTGATCAATTACAGTAAGTGTCTTAAAATATTATAAAATAAAAAGAAAATTTACTTTTGTTTCGATAAATATCAAAAATATTCCATCTTGTGTGTTGAAAACGTCAAAATTTTCAACACACTTGATGAAATATTTTTGATATTCATCTCAAATAAGTAAATATCCTCTATATATTCCATTAAATAAAGGAAGTCCAAAAAGCATTAAATGGGAACTGTTAACAGTCATAAATCTGTCAAATATGTTAATGCATTTTGCCCATAAACAATTCCAAACATGCTTCCTTAAGTGGTCTATATATCTGTGAAGCTTCATCCATATATTCCATATGAAGGAATAGTCTTTATCACACGACGTCGCGTCTGAGAGTGTAGTAACGCCATGTAATATTTGCGATAATCCACTAGTGGATTAAATATGCAAATTAGCTAGATACGTCCCGTAACGTTACATGTACGACGTCCTTAACGACGTCGTGTTTACTAATGGCGGAATATTGATATTTTTGCAAACAATCGTGAATAAAATGCGTTTTAAATGTCATATGATAAATAGAATCTTGCATTATTGAATTTATTAAACTCGTTGAGGAAAAGGGATAAAATGCTCGGCTACTTTATCCCTTTTCCTCAACACGTTTAATAAATTCAATAATACATGACCACTCATGTACGATTCTGTATATAAAATGGGGTTCAAGGGGGTCAAAATTATATAGAACCGTTTTTGTGATGTTTCGCTGCTGCGGGCTCGAGCTTAGCTTGGATATCTTTTGAGACGCCAAGGTCTGAAGTGGATTGATTGATCATCATGTGAACATGTCCGTGAAAAGAACAACCCCTTAAACCCCACTTTATATCGAGAAAACTAGGGTTTACGGGGGTAAACATTATTTTTCTTATTTCTGCTCCAAGACATAGGTTGTTGGTACTCGTAAGAACCGCCTCAATGAGGCGGTTCTAACGAGCACCCACAACCTATGTTTGCAGTATAAATAATAAAAATATCAAGGATTTTTATCAGAAAAGTAGCCATTTTGGAGATGTAAAAAATGCACTATGTCGCACGGGTTTGTTATCGTAATGTGTTTTAGGGTTTGACGACATATCAACGCATGTAGGTCATTTTGTATCGTCTCTCAGAAAAGGGTGAGTGAGTGAGTGAGTGTTTGAGCTTTACGTCTCACCAACAACTAAGGCAATACGGAGACGGGACCTTGGTTTAAAGACTCATCCGAAAGTCTGGAGAAGACTGGGATCGATCCTGCGACCCCTGGTTAACAAGGCAAGTAGCATAACCACTACACCACGGAGGCTTCTAAAGATAAAAGGAGAAAGAAGATAGAAAAGGATCATAGAAAAGATGAAATTTTGGGACAGGGGTAGAAGGAGGAAAATAAAAGGTGTAGAAACAGAAGAAATAACAACATTCTCTACCTGACAGCAGGCCTTGTCCAACTGTAAACCATTATCAGCTGGCCGCCCCAGTGACGCAAGATACACGCCGCATCCAACCATATCAAAAGTCTGCAGCGCGCTTTTCTCGGGGTATTTCGGTTTTTGCCAAAATCTTGATTTACGATCGACTCGATATAAGTAAAATATCGTTAAAACGGATGTAAAACAAAAGTAGAAATATTGTGATCAACCTCTTATGCGATGCGGACCCGATTTTATCATATGACGTGGCGTCTGAGAGTGTAATAACGCCATGTAATATTTTCGATAATCCACTAGTGGATTAAATATGCAAATTAGCTACATACGTCCCGTAACGTTACATGTGCGACGTTCTTAACGACGTCGCGTTTACTAACGGCGGAATGTTAACAATCCTGAATAAAATGCGTTTTAAATGTCATATGATAAATAGAATTTTGCATTCGTGCTCATTTTTATTGAATTTATTAAACTCGTTGAGGAAAATGGGTAAAATGCTCGGCAGAGCCTCGCATTTTATCCCTTTTCCTCAACTCGTTTAATAAATTCAATAATACATGAGCAGTCATGTCAGATCCTCTATATAGTTGATGCAGAGTTTCTACCAATTGTCAGCAGATCGCATCATGAACCCTTTCAACAGCAGTTATATACAATATCCTAGTAAAACTGGGGTTTACATGTGTATATGGGAGACCTAGGCTAGTTGGTTCGAAAGTTTTCGAATGTTGAGGTTAATATTCATTTGCTGGTATTGCACGACACGCAGAAAAAGCGACCGTCTGAAGTCGGTTGATTTTCTAAGAGTGCCCTTAAATCACCGTGTCATTCTGTCAGTCTGTCAGTCTGTCTGTCCGTCCGTAACCCGTTTGTGAAAATTGGTGATAGTGACTTAACCGCTTGGAATATGTAAACATTTTTTCGCATACTGATAGATATCAATGAGATCTAACCAATGAACTTGCGAAATATTACATTCCATTTAGTATAGCCTCGCCGAGGCGAAAATGTGAAAATTTTCGAACTGCTTCTCCTCGGAAACCGTTGGGCCGATTGAAGTCAAATTTCATATGGAGCCTCTATGGGATGGGTGAAACCAAAATTTGCTCATGTGGTCCAGGTCACATGACCAAACTGGCCGCCAAGCCATATATAGTCTGTCTGTCCGTCCGTCCGTAACCCGTTTGTGAAAATTGGTGATAGTGACTTAACCGCTTGGAATATTTAAACAATTTTTGGCATACTGATAGATATCAATGAGATCTAACAATGAACTTGCGAAATATTACATTCCATTTAGTATAGCCTCGCCGCGGCGAAAAATGTGAAAATTTTCGAACTGCTTCTCCTCGGAAACCGCTGGGCCCATTGAAGTCAAATTTCATATGGAGCCTCTATGGGATAAGGGAAACCGAAAATTGCTCATGGGGTCCAGATCACATGACCAAAATGGCCGCCAAGCCATATATGGTAAAAACCCTTCAAAAATGGTCTTCTCCAGAACCACTGGGCAGATTTCCACAAAACTTAATAAATAGCATCTGGGATGTAGGCCCATCATAAATTGCTAAAATGGTGACCCTGGGTTGACCTTGACCTTCTTTGTTCCTAGGTCAAACTTTGACACATATGCTTTGGTATTGGAAAAGTGAGAATGCATTTTATCCTGCAAACGATTCAGAATACAGTACTAAAGTATAAGATATATTTTTGCTCCTTACGATAAGGCGCATTTATTGGGGGAACCGTTTTAGGTCCAGGTCACATGACCAAAATGGCCGCCATATCCATATATGGTAACACTCATAAAGCTAAAAGCATCCGGCGGGTCGTGTACTTCAGCTGAAGCACTGGTTATGTTTGCATTGCGTAACTAGATTAATCATTTTTCTAACTTATTCTAAGGTTTTTCGTTCGGAAAATGACAAATTCTCATAAATATAGCCGTTTTCCGAGACGAGGTTAATTTGACCAACTTCCAGACAGCGGGGTAAGTTTGGCCGAGGAGGTAAATTGGAACGAAAATATATTTAATCCTCATACAAAATGAACAACAATAAATAACATGAAACCATTTAAATGTTTTTCACTGATGATAGCTCTGCACATTGGCTTCGACGCAAATTCGACGTTATTTTGTGGGAGTCGAAGGAATAGATAGGCTGCATGATGTTTCCACCCAGAGCTGCAACCCACCGCACACGAGTACTGGTAAACCTCTTTGAGGATCTAAGCCTTCCCAGGCAAAGCGGTGCGAGACGGACCGTGCATGCTTATAACCCTATAGGTTTCATTGGGTGGCAGGGCTTGAGATGTCATTTCATCTCAATGTCGGGTAAAAGCCCCACAAAATAGGAAACAACGTCTCAAAAATGACCGTTGACGGGGACGTTAAAAACTTAAATAAAAAAAAAATAAAATTGACTAGGACTGAATGATTTTCATCCATAACTGATCCCAAACACACAGTAGAAACGATAAATATCAGACTTCATCAGTCTGTATATATATCAACCGAAGCACTCCACTGATAAACACGGGCCTCCGTGGCCTAGTGGGTAAGAGCGCTGACTCATAATCATTAGGTCCCTCATCGCTGTGGGTTCGAGCCTGGCTTGGGTCAAACGCGGGACGCCAAGATCTACAATGGAGTTTAGGTGTTTTTTCTCCGGGTACTCCGGTTTTCGCCCACCACTGATTAACGATCGTCTCCATATACGTGAAATAATCTTGAAAGGGCCGTTAAACTAAAATAAAAAAAACAAAAAAAAACAACAAAAAAAAAAAAAAAAAAAAAAAAAAACATTATTGGTATACTTGTTATTGACACGTGGCTGCACTAATTCCATATAATAATCAAAGCATGCACTGACAGCTCTGTACACGAGTTAATTTGTAAGCCAGTATCGGCAACCCTATTAACACAGCGCTCTGACGTCAAAGGGAGAAACAATAAATGTTACCTGTGGATTGTCAGCGATAGGCACGTGGATTAAAGCTAGCGGGAAACTTCTATATCTAGTAACTTTGTGTTAACTAGTTGATAAACAATCGACCGTGTCAAAAAGTGTATAGTCCAACCTGTATTAAGCAAGCGCCTAAGGGATATCAAAAATGTGCTTCCTTAAGACAGGCGCTGGCTTCATATTAGAGAAAATTCCGTGCATTTGCCTTTTTCTGGAACCGAATGATTGCTTGCTTAAGACATGTTGCTTGCTTAATAGAGGTGGCCACTGTGACAGCTTTTAATGCACTGCGTGTATTTGTTAAAGGCAGAGTAAACCAAATGCCAGCCAATGAAAAGCGACGTTAAGCGATGATTCGGCAATCCGACAGTATATCACAGGATATACCGTCGCATATTTTTGACGTTAGCCAATCAGACGTCGCTTTACATACGCAAGTGCCTTAGGATACATAATATATCGTCGTCAATTTTGACATTATCCAATCAGGCGTCGCGTTACATTCGCATGTGCATAACAATCACAGGTTTGTGCATCCTTTTCTGGCTTCCCTTTATGGTGTCCGTACGCATTAATATAAAGTAATTTTAAAATTGATTTGAAAAAAAAAAATCCTGATTACACACCTGGGTGAAATCTATGAGCAAATTGGATTTTTGCATGTCATGTTGACATTTAAGGATTTAACTTGATTTATCTGAGTAACGCTTTCAACCCCGTAGATCGAAACAGTTTTTTGTGGGGTTTGGGGTGGGGGTGTTCGGATACGGCCCGTTCAAAATTATTTCACTTATTTCCAGTCGATCGTTAATCAGTGGTTGGCGATAACCGGGGTATCCGGAGAAAAAAAACACCTGCCCTTCCGTTGCATTGGCGGCTCACATGCGGTATGAGCGAGGCTCGAACCTCAGCGATGAGAGACCATATGATTAAGAGTCAGCGCCTATATAATTTTGACCCCCTTGAACCCCACTTTTATATAATAAAACTGGGGTTTCCGGGGGTATACCTTATTTTTCTTATTTCTGGTCTAAAATATAGATTGCGGGTACTCGTTAGAACCGCCTCGATGAGACGGTTCTAACGAGTGCCCACAATCTATATTTGGAGCAGAAATAAGAAAAATATTACAATTTTTCAACATAAAATTTTCATTTTTTCGGCGATAAAGGTGGGTCCCAGCCTATGTAGCAGGCAAAATTCAGAGTACCCACCCCCATGATACGGCAGACCATGGAGGGAAGACCAATGTCAACCTGAAAAGCTGGAGGTGGGGTAGCTCCTTTTGCTACCTAGGAGACATGCTCTCAGCAACGGATGGCTGTGATCTTTCGACCACACTACATGTGAAACAGCCCGGAAGAAATTCAAGGAACTGCAACCAGTTCCCTCTTCCCGCCACCTCTCGTTCAAGATACGTTGCCGTGTGTACAGCTCTTATGTGCAGAGTGCGGTCTTCCATGCAAGTGACACTTGACCATTGACAAAGCCAAACCTCCACTTGGTCATTGACAAAGCCAAATCGCCAGTGTCTGCAGCGGAATGACATGGCAATGATCAGACAGAAGCAACAAGACACTGTCACCACCAGGCCCAGTGAGCAACTTGCGCAGTCTGCCATTGAGGACATTACCTTATCCTCAAGGAGAGAAGGCACCGCTGGTATGGACATGTGGGACACTCCAATGGTGCATTCGAGACTGCCTGTGACATACAGGTAGATGAAAAGCAAGGGCCTTGTGGGGCCCAAGATGACCATGAAGCAGCTGACAGAGAGATCGCAGAGAGTGGAAGCTCTCTGCTACCGGATCCTGGAGATCAGGTGTGAGATCTGCCATGCGCGCAGCAAGCCAGCTACTTGGAAGAGGGCTCACTTATCTGGGTGTTGCCCCTGTACCTGCATGTTAATAAAAAATCCAGTGATGATAGATAAATGTAATGGTCTACTTGTCTATGCTGTAAAGCTACCCACTCTGGCACAGTTTAGCAGTGCTGTTCGCCTGGTGGTTCATGCTTCTCCTTACCAATCTCTGTTTTTATCTTTCAACTATACCAACACTCATCTCTTCAACACTTGATAGATAGATATCACCTGGCAATTTTATTATCTAAGTTAGATGTTGTAAGCTTTGTTCCATTCTGTTCAGCTTCTTCTGTAAGTACAATTTGTTAGCTGCTTGTTTTAGGTACAGTATTTCAATAGTACAACAAAAGTAGTTCCAATATGGCGGTGTCAAGTTGGACTTAACATTTAAAGATCGGAGAAATAATGAAAAACAAGTTGGCTTCTTTAAAAAGAATCCAAAGGAAAGGTCTGCTGCATTCTAGTCAGCAGAATGAACAGAGCATTATCACAATAGTAGTGATAAAACTAATAAACATAATAATAATAATGATAAACGTGCGTAATGTTTGTCTTTTGCAAACATGACCAACCCTTAACTATTCGCTTTAGAACCTTAAAATCAAGAATGATCAAATACCACTGTCATTTGGTGAATCGCTTTTATTTTTCAATAGCAGTCATACTTTAAACTAAGATGAGAAATTCTAAAGTTGTATAATTTGCATTTCCTTTCTTTAAACTTCGTTTTAGCTGAGACCTCAAAACAAATCAGTGGTAGAATTGGCAACTACACCAATAGCTGCCATACTTCTTGCCAGCGAAAGGCAAGGTAAAAATAGAGAAAGTGGCCACGGGGTCATGGATATCATCGGCAGATGCAACCATGTATTGCAAAGCACAATTTTTAAGTTTATGACCTTGATCTCAATTTCTAAATAGTAAGTTTTCGACCTTGATCTGCTGACAGCAGTATCTTATCTGCACCCATAAAAGTGTCTACATATCCACCCTAATCATAGGTTGAAAACCACAACAATACAAAAACTTTAACATGACTATCTCAATCAAAGTTCAAAGTGTGCGATCCTGGCAGCAGAAGTCAAATCAGTGTCACTGTACTTTGTCAGTTGTCAAGTAATACCACATATCGACTTCCAATAACATAAAAGATAGAGATCAAATGTTTTACATAAACAAGTAACATGAATTTTACGCAAAGTTCTGTGTCAGCTGGAGCAGCAGCCACATGACTGTCACTATACATTATCTGCTGTAAATTATAATATATCATACAAAACCCCAAGCAACACGATGAATGTCAAAACTATTCAATGAACATTCAATTAATGCGACCATGACCTTCTGTCAGCAGTAGCAGCAGCAGCAGCAGCCACATAACTAGAACAATACTCTATACGGGTCTATTTAAAAGTAATACCCGTCAGGCATTATAAGTTCACACTCCAAAGTTAAAGGAAAAAAATAAATCTGGAAATTACCAATATCGCTAGATACCCTAATTACTGGCGCTAGCCAAACCCGGGCACTTGACACAGGAGTGTGACCGATTCATGTTTAAGGCAATGCCAAAGAAACACGATATACCAAATAAAAATGTATTAGACAAGTGATTAGCAAGATATTAGAATTAAAGCAAAACTTTGAAGTTAAGTGTTGATGGACGTCCACGCGTTCTCACGAAACAGTCAATATGTGACTTTTCGTAGACAGGACAGATCGTTATGTGTCACTTTTTTGTGTGACAGCCACTTAAAAAGCTGTTTGTTCTCAAGAAATGAGCGTTAAATTGATAGAATGTATGACGGAAAAAAATGCAACTGACTGTATCGCAATATCGATTCTATAGAAACCAGTTAACACTCATTTCTTGGAACGAACGAATTTTAGTTTTACGTCCCACCAACAGCTAAAGTCATATGGAGACGGGACCTTGGTTTAAAGACTCATCCGAAAGTCAGGAGAAGCCCGGGATCGATCCTGCGATCCCTGGTTTACAAGGCGAGTAGCGTAACCACTGCACCACTGAAGCTTGTATGCTCTCATTTCTCGGGCCAAGACAGACAGACAGACAGACAAACAGACGGAAGAAAAACAGACACAGGACGTAAACTACATACAGCTCAGCATTCTTCTCATGCCGGGGGAAATTATCAAAATATTACTAGCGGTCCATCATCAGCTGGTGAAAAATTTGCCTTGGCGAGGCTATTTATATAGACAACTAGAGCTGCCGCCTAACGGGCGCCAATTATACCCCCGCATGCGTTGTCAGACAAATTTTTACAAGTATTTGACCTTGAGGAAGGTCAACGTAAAGGTCAAGGTCAGGGTTGTGTATATCAATCTTAAGTACTAGTGGCAAGGTGTGTGGTGTGTGAATATTAAAGAAATCGGTCAAAGAATAAGGAAGTTATGAGCAATGTTAAAGTTTTTTGTAACGGACCGACGACGACAGACGACGACAGACGACAAGCTGACTCCTATATACCCCCTTCAAACTTCGTTTGCGGGGGTATAAATATTGCATTATACAAATTGGTTAGGTCATTCCAATATACATCTTCATGCCAAAATTATTGAAATATACCTTGCGGATAATATATCTAAAATCAGTTTGTTATTATTTTACCCCGGAGAGGCTATCAATATCAAGAAATTTGGCATTAAACAATATAGTTAATCAGATCTTGTCAATATATATCTACCTGCAAAAACTTATCAAAATATTTCTTGCAGGTTGAAAGTTTTAATTTCTTTGGCAGTTAGTGAAATTTTTGCCTCGGCGGGGCTAATTATAATGATATCAGCCTTTAGACCAACTCATTTGTTTGGTCTTGTCAATCTCTCTGCATGCCAAAACTTAACAAAACTAGAATCGCGCAGTCATTGGCACGCCATCGCATATCCCCACGCCACTACATAATCTACTCATCATGCCGTTCGCTTTTATATTTTACACGACCATGTTCTGGAAATTTTGATTTTTGAACCCCGCGGGCCCCACCCCCTGGGCCCACCCCTAGGGGTGTGATCGAAATTCCGAAATTGTCATGCACTCCCCAGACCAAAGATCTATCAGTTCCCAAAGTTTCAAATTTCTATCTATAACCGTCTAGGAGGAGTTCTCCGGTAAGACGGACGGACGGACAGACGACGACGAATACCATTACAATAGCCCCATTTTTTCTTTGAAAAGCGTGGGGAAAATAATCCTACTGTTCCCTTGGCTATGTTTCTTGTGAAGAAACCAAGCACTATGCTGAGGCCTAATTGTTCACTGATTAGGCCTAATTGGCCGAAACTAGCTAGTCTGGCCCAGAAAACATGTACATTCCATATTTTCCAGTTCTGCGGTGTATTCCTTGCTTCCAAAGGTTAACCCTTTCTAGAACATATTAGACGGTCTTGTCAATATCTGTTTGCCAAACCTTATCAAAATAAAACTTATATACCTGCAATCAGTTTGTGAATATTTTGCCTTGGCAATGCCATTTATATAAAGAAATCAGACATTAAACAACATTGTTGACTATATCTTATCAATTTATATCTGTTTGCCGAAAAATTGTATAAAATATCTCTAACGGTTTGAAATTTATACGACGGTGCAAGTTAGTGGAAAATTGCCTCGGTGAGGCTTTTTATAAAGAAATCAAGCATTAGACAATCTCACTTGCAAGATCTTGTCAATATGTATCTGCATTCAGTTGCTGAAAATGTTGCCTCGGCCAGGCCAGAAATCTGGCATTAGACTGCTGGTGGTGCTGCTTGACGTAGTCTTGGAGCTGCCTTCTTGGTTCTGGCTGGGGGCTGGACTGCGCAGATCCTAACGTCAAACGACATTGACACTCTGGTGCTGAAGGCCGATTTTCACCTAAGGAATCCCATGAAGTCGGCATGACTTCAAAAAAGCCACAAATGGCTCTGGAAGTACTCTTTCATAAATCCAGACATGTTGTGATATCGATCTGGACTAGCTGTTCAAGAGCTAAACAGAGAATAATGATGATGATGACACTGCTACGTTCGTTCGTTCGTTCAAGCTAAGGCATTTTACGTCTACCAGGTTCAAGCGGATAGAACTCCATAGCTCCACAGCGAGACGTAAGTTATGTGCTTCTGGGCTGCGAATCGCGACAGTCTGTCCAACAAGAGTTAATAGAGTTGCACTGCCTGTGCCCGACCGAGTAAAGTGAAGCACTGTCAGTTTTAGAAATTTTGAATGCATGTCTAAATTGAGCCAAAAATGTAGAGTACTCAGTGACAAATCGGTTGCAGATCGCAATTTCACTACTATGCTCGAGAGCAGAAAGTAGGCCAACGGTGCTCTCTTTTGGGGCTGCGCGATTTTGGCCATCGGACTTAGGCTGCAAATGAAGCATGCTTTTGCAAGTTTTCATACAGAAACGCGCGGCTAGTGGTCCATGAAGAAGACTTGTCGCAAAACAGAAGTGGAGGCAATGATCAGGAATCGATTCAATTCACAGCTCAAAGTCCTATTCCAAACCAGCAGGTAGGATGAGTGCGCAATGATCGAGATGTTGGTACAAGTCCTCAGCATCTCCTACCGGATTGGCCATGCAGAAGTGCTGCTTGTAGAACCACCAAGCTCCTGGGGCGAACTCATCGATCCCCGCATCCGATGACCTCGACCCGTACAAAATGCCGTTCTCTAAATGTGACTGTGGCCTAACTTGTACACCTACCTGCAACACACTATACCATGCCTAGGCGCCCTCATTAACTTAGATACGAGCATTAACAACAACTTAAGTCTGCCTGAGCAATAAAATTTATTTCCGCGCAGAGTACTTGTTACTATTTTTTACCGCAATCAGACATTCTAGTAACCTAATAAAGGGGGTCGAATAACTGCACGCTATAATCGGTAGTGACCTATAATACCTTCTACTGACCTATAATACGTCTAGTGACCGTTTATAGTCCGGACCTACTTTTTAAGTCCCTATTTTTCATGTATAAACAATAACATGCAACCGTCCATGCATTGGAAAACAACGAAACTCCAAGTTAAAATCTTTTCAATATTTATTTAAACAGATTTTCAGAAATTTCAGCTAAATTCTTACCTTCTCGGCTTTTCCTGGTTTGAATGGCCCGTTGGAATAACTGCGCACTGCTACTGCAGTTGCGTCTCAACTCCAAATATAATTTTAAAGCTAAAATAAACTATTTATTTGCAGATTTTCATACAGAGAGTAAAGCGCTGAGAAACTTTAATTCGAGCGTCTGTATTGTTTCCTGCGTCTTTGTGGCGCGGTGACGTTAGAAACTTTGCACTTGTTGACGTCACGTTATACTACGTGTGCGCGCCATGGCACTGAATGTCGTTTAACATGCCACACTGTCTGCTGTCTTTTTGGCTTAAATTTGCTAAATTATTGCAAAACCCATTGATTGTTTGAATTACGGTATAAACTAAATACATGGATAGTGTCTTTAATATTAAAATATAATCGGTTCGCCCTGACAATTTTATAGGGGTTCGCTAAAGTTCGCCCCGATAAAATTGTCTAAGGCTCACCGATTATATTTTATTATTAAAGACACTAACCATGTATTTACTATATTTCGAGTAGTGGTTTTCAGTTACTGGATATCAGTATGTTACATGTAACTGTAATAAAGTTGGGATTACAGGCATTGCATTAGTTTTCTTATATAACGTAGGTCGTGGTACGCGTTTGAACGACACTAACAAGGAACAATATATATGTATATTGGATCCGTGCCACCCACAAGAAAGATTAGTTATTCCCAGAGGACACATGACGTCTATGCAACGTCGTACCAACGTCAATGCAACGTCGTACCAACGTCAATGCAACGTCATGTCAGTAAAACTGATTATACTGAAACAGAAACTGTGGTGACTTTCAGCCTCAGCAATTGATTCGTTAAGGCTGATAAAACGCCTTTGTTCTCGTTGCGCCGTTGCATTCTTACTGTATATAAAACTTTTTGGTTTGCTCATCCTGTTGGTGCCATTTGGTATTATGTTTTATGTGATGTCGCCTTTTCTGGCCATCTTCATTGGTATATACCGGCCAAGATAGCTCAGTGGTAGAGTGTCTGCTTCGGGAATGGGAGGTCGCGAGTTCGATCCCCGGCCGCGCCATACCAAAGGCGTACAAAATGGTACTAGGAGCTCCCTTGGCTGACGCTCGCATTATCAGAGGTAGTCCTAGGAAGATAAATGAAGGCAGGCAAGTATTTGTTAAAGGATACTTTGTTTGTCGCAATAAAAGCTTATGCTATTTGTTTCGGATATGCGACGTTAAATAAAGCTTCTTTTTTCTTAATCTTTATCTTTATTTCGCTTTTTCTGAGTTCAAATATATTGCAAATCAGCGTCACGCGTACGAAAAGGACGTTGCCAGACGGTTCAACAATTTGCGGAAGCTGGAATAAGTATACATTCAATTACAGATATGTTGTGCCGCTTGCTAGCATAAGGCAAGCTTTTTGTGAAACCTCATACTTGTAAATGGTAACTTTCATTCATGGTCATTTCGCCAAATAGACACACTACATAGAAAACTGAAGTATCCCTGCATATTTTTGACTGGTTCACATTGTTTCTTCACGTTGAATAGGATTGCAAATAGCATATTATAGCGAGAAGTCTGCACTGGAGCGAAAATGCTTCAAATTTCACATAAACACTGTGGAAAGGTCCTGAGGGACCTTTCCAATAAGCACTTAAGGATTTCTGTTGTGTTTGCAAGTCCGTTCTGTTTATTAGGTCCGTTTCTGTTCACCATACGCTAGACTTGTCTTCGGCACAGCTCTGAACATCGTCCGAATGTTCTGGAAACACCGTATACCCAGTCTGTCAACCTCGTTTTCGTGCCATTAGACAACTTCCTGGAACATAAATGGAACATTTAGTTGTCAGAGCGATTTAATCTTTGGGCTGTATGTTAATTTACTTGGTAGAGCTCACTTCGTTCGCGATGCGCATCGCTCGCTGT
Source organism: Lucinisca nassula (assembly GCA_963580285.1). Lineage (NCBI taxonomy): Eukaryota > Metazoa > Mollusca > Bivalvia > Lucinida > Lucinidae > Lucinisca > Lucinisca nassula. The sequence continues at coordinate 46,973,028 of OY757019.1, forward strand.
GCTCGATATTCAAGCATACGGTGTAGACTCTGATCAAAATTCTATTACTTTAAGCTAACGGATGTGACCCTGGCCGCCACTATCATGTACGAGACAAGCAAAAATGTGACCCTGGCCGCCACTATCATGTACGAGACCAGCAAAAATGTAACAGCGCAGTCACGACAGAGTCTATAACAAATAGAGGTTCCACTCCCTGTGCAAATCAGCAGACGACAAATTGTTGATATTTTTCTATTTTTCCCAGAAAACAGGGCTTTTTTATTTTGACTAAATATTTGTTTAATCATCATAAAAACATACATACTAACAGTTCTACATTGGATACAGATATTTCAAATGAACTATTATCTGATACGTCAAATTCGAAATTCAGACTTAAGAAGTTAGTAGATGACAGAAAGTACAGAAAAAAGGAGAGGAAAATGTTGAGAAATTAGGTAAACAAGGTTGTTAGAAAACAGGTGTCTCCAGAGGAGCATGAGATGTCAACTCCTGTTTTCTGAAAAAAAAAATAATAGAAAAAAATATTTCAAAATGTCGTCTACTGCGAAAAAGATACCTTAACTCGTAGAATGTCAATGTCTTCTTTCCATGTGTCGCTTCAAGACCTTTTCTATACTATTTCTATATTTGCCGTTGTAACATGGTGTGGAAGCATTTGGTGTTTATAGAAATAAAACGGATGTTTTCGGTTTAGCTCTGAGAAAATACAAAGGAGCTGACATCTGAGAAATGGGCCTATGTAGATTCCTATTTGTGTCCGTCGAATGCGCATGCGCAGTCAATTAATATGGCTACACGCATGCTTTCTTGCATGAAGCCACCCCAAGGTCTCCTCCACGGGCAGGCGAACAGCAAAGGTTCTGGCGAGACTGCGCGTATGCGCAGGCTCGCCTGAACCTCTTCTGGTCGCCCATGCGTTAACACTCGTTTCCCATGAGCTGGCTAAAAAATTACTAGCTTTAAACACAAAATACCGCATTTATTACAGGAACCGGAATCACTCAATCAAACAAAACTACTAAATTTCATTCAAACCTTCGATTTACTGTCTGCAATGCATTTATCATCATCTTCGATGTGGAGATGTGACTGGTTCCAGTAGAGTTGATGTGACTGGTTTCCATGCTATAAGTGACTGTCATCACGTGAACAAGTCCGTGAAATAAGACCCCCCCCCCCCACCCCTAAACCTCACTTTATGAATAGAAAACTTGGGTTTACAACCTCACTTTATGTAGAGAAACTGGGGTTTACAGGGGTAAACATTGTTTTTCTTATTTCTTCCCCAAGACATAGGTTGTGGGTATTCGTTAGAACCGCTTCATCGAGGTGGTTCTAACGAGCACCCAAAGCCTATGTTTGGAGTATAAATAAGAAAAATATTACACATTTTCAACAAAAAAATGCCTTTTTTGAGGTTTGAAAAATGTACTATATCACACGGATGCGTTATCGTATTGGATTGTTCGCATAAGGTATAATACTACATCATTCTCACGCCCATCGGAGCCTGGATAAATAGATTAGGCTACATGGTGCTACCGCGCAGATCTCAAACCGACCGAACATTTCAGTTGTGCGAGTCGAACCACCCCCTAACCCAAGCGGTTTCTTTGGGCCGTAGTGCTTGGGGTGTCATCTCAATGTCTGGAAAAATATATCAAAATCAGAAGCGACGTCTCCAAAATGACCTCGGACGTAAAACCTCAATAAACACAACAAACAACTGAACAAACAAAACCACACAACTTTCTCAGCCACCGTCGTACCCAACGTAAAGCGTAGTACCTATTAACAAGAGGGCCATAATGACCCTGGATCGCTCACCTGATCCTTATTGTACGGATGAAATGGTAGGTAATATGAGGTGGAGTGGCTGGTTTGAGCAATTTTGGTTGACAGTAACCCAAGGAACATTTCTGTGACATTATTTCAAAATCATTCTACCTATTTAGGAGTAGAAGTCATTTAAAAGGTTGTTTATTTTTCAGTTTTGGTGTCTATCATTTTCGGTGGAGCGAAACCATTTTGAGCAATATTGTCGGCGGGGCACCCATGGAGCATTCCTTCCAAATTGTTTTCTTTCTGAAGTCTTTCAAAAGTTCCCTTTCAAGAGTTGGCATAAGGTGTTAGAGTTCCCTCTGACAATACAGAGCTGACTTGTATGTCACTATCTGGACACCTTGTGCGATGATGGTCCTAGTGCACCAGGAGATGAACCGGCTCAGTCTTACTTACACTGTCACGTGGTGACGGGGGTACAGTTGGCATCAAAAGCTAGGCTTATGAGTTGGTGGTTCCCTTTGACAATGCAGAGATTACTTGTGTGTCACCAACTGGGCACCTTGTGCACATTGAAGGTCAGGTTCTAGTGCACCAAATGGAAATGAACCAGCTCACGCCAGTCTATGTTTAACCGGCGGGCCCTGAGGCGGGGTCATGTTTGGGCCCCAGTGCTATAATTTGATTTATCTTGGTAGTGGTCCACTAGATGAGGCTTCATACCAAATATCAAAGACCTAGGCCTTCTGGTTTCAGACAAGAAGATTTTTAAAGGTTTTCCTAATATAAGTCTATGTAAAACCGGTGGGCCCCGGGGCGGGGCAATTTTTGGCTCCACGGCCATAATTTGGACAATCTGATAAAAGTCCCCTAGGTGAAGCACCACACCAAATATTAAAGGTCTGGACCTTCTGGTTTCTGAGAAGAAGGTTTTTAAAGTTTGTTTTTTTTTCCTATATAAGTCTGTTTTAAAACCGTTGGTTCCGGGTGGGACCATTTTTTGGCCCCAGGGCGATAACTTGAACAATCTTGATATAGGGTTCCCTAGGTGAAGTTTCACAACAAATATTATAGGCCTGTGCCTTCTGGATTCTGACAAGAAGGTTTTTAAAGGTTTTTTCTCATGTAAGTCTATGTAAAACCGTTGGGCCACAGGGCGGGGTCATTTTGGAATCCACGGCTATAAAATGTACCATCTGGATGAAGCTTCATACCACATCACGAAAACACGCCTATATAATTTTGATCCCCTTGAACCCCACTTTTATATAGTAAAACTGGGGTTTACAGGGGTAAACCTTATTTTTCTTATTTCTGCTCTAAAATATAGATTGTGGGTATTCGTTAGAACCGCCTCTATGAGGCGGTTCTAACGTGTAGCCCCAATCTATATTTTGAGCAGAAATAAGAAAAATAAAAATTTTTCATCTTAAAATTTCGATTTTTCGGCGGTAAAAAAATACAATGTATTTGTATAGGCGTGTTTTCGTAATGAAATATCAAAGACCTGAGTCTTGCAGATTCAAAGAAGATTTTTTAAGTTAGTTATCAGTAAAAACATCTGTTTGGGCTCCTGTGACCTAGATGTGCAACGGACCGGAACCATTTGAACAACTTTGAAAGGAGACCACCTAAAAATCAATCCTGTGAAATGTGATCAAAATCCGATGAGTTGTCGTTTGAAGAAAGGGTTTATGGACACACGCACGGGACGATGAACAAAAAATGATCACAAAAGCTCACCTCGTCACTACGTGTTGGGTGGGTTTTTTGCCACTTTTGACAAAACTGCCTCTCAGAATGATATTTAATTGACCACAACGAGATTTCGACGTGGTCTTTTCCCTGTCAAAGACCAGGCCTCAAGGTTAAAAAACTTTCTTCATGCCCAACGCACTTGAGCATAAATTCTAAAATGCCAACAATTTTAACATCATACTTTGCCGATCTTAGCATTTGTTTGTACTTTATAATTATGAGCATTTCAAATTTCATGCTTAAGCGAGTTGAGCATGGAAAAAGTTATATAACCTCAGTTGTCTTCCCCTTCTTTGAAGCGATTCTAACAACAACCCACAACATATTATTCTATGATGACATAAGAAACGTTATCACATGACGTCTCGTCTCAGAATGTAATAACACCATGTATTAAAATCGGTTATCCACTAGTGGATTAAATATGCAAATTAGTAAGATACGCCCCGTAATGTTACACGTACGACGTCCTTAACGACGTGTTTACTAATGGCGGAATATTGACATTTTTATTAAAAATCGTGAATTAAATACATGGTAAATGTCATTTGATAAATAGAATCTTGCATTCGTGCTCATGTATTACTGAATTTATTAAACTCGTTGAGGAAAAGTGATAAAATGCTCGGCAAAGCCTCGCATTTTATCCCTTTTCCCCAACTCGTTTAATAAATTCAATAATGCATGAACACTCAATGTATTAAAATCGGTCATCCACCAGTGGTTTAAATATGCAAATTAGTTGGATACGCCCCGTAACGTTACACGCACGACGTCCTTAAACGACGTCGTGTTTACTGATGGCGGAATATTGAAAGTTTTGTTTAAAAAAATCATGAACAAAATGCATTTTAAATGCCATATTATAAATAGAATCTTGCATTCTATCACTGCATGTATCACTGAATTTATTAAACTCGTTGAGCATATCCCTTTCCCTCGATGCGTTTAATAAATTCAATAATACATGAACACTCATGTAAGATCCTCTTTTTTATCCAGCTGCAACTGTTTGTTTGTTGGTTGGTTTGAGTTGAGGTTTAACGCCCCCTTCAGCACTATTTTATCTCATTTGGAGACGTTTCTTAAGATTGAATGACATCTCATTCCCTGCCGTCAAATGAAACCAATAGGGTTTATATGCATGGACGGTCCGACCTAGACCTAGGCAGGCCTAGTCCTTCTAAGCGGTTTACCAGTACACAGGTATGGTGGTTTCTATAGCCCTGATGGGCGGGGAAAAGTTTCTGCAACTGTGATGCATAATGCCGCCATGAAATTCTTTGAAGACGGCACCCTTACATAAAGAGTAGGCAAAGGAACAGAAGAAAGTATTTGAGCCAGCGCATGACAAAACCTACAATAAGACATGTGCGCCCAGCGAAGACCCAGATCAGCCTGCGCATCCGCGCAGTCTGATCAGAGTCTTCGTTGTGCGCTCTAAGGATATCTAAGGACTCAATGCTCCTTCATGCAGGAAGATAAGTCTCTGTTTAGACTATATGGATGCGCAGGCTGATCGGAGTCTTCGATGGGCGCACGTGTATTATTGTAGGTTTTGTCGTGCGCTGGCTCAATTTCAATTTTCAGCTTGGATTATTACATTTGAAAATGTGTATTAATTGATGCAGCTGTAACATTTCATGTTGGGGAAGGTACAGAAGATGCTTCATTTATTTTTAAGTTTTTGGATGCACTTCTAAGATGAACAACTTTCTTTCAAAATTAATGCAGAGCCTATCTTAAGGGGAATGGGAACATCTTCAGTGGGGGCAACTCCTGCAAAAGTATTTTGTCTCCCATATCAATAGGGGTCAACTCTTAAAGGAAAGAATTTGCTCCCTAGGAGCAAATTCTTTCCTTTAAGAATAGACCCTGCTCCCTAGGAGCAAATTCTTTCCTATAAGAGTAGATCCCTTTTTCAGTGGGACAGGGCTTATAGAAAAGCGAACAGGAAATACCGAAGGTTGTCTCCCTTTAAAAATGGCGGAGAGGGGAAAATCTGCCAGGTGTTCCCATTCCTCTAAAATGGAATTATGGCGACAGTGAGCTTTCAGTGCTTCGAACACAGATGGCTCGTGTGCCATGGTAAATTCAAACTTGAATCCCTGGATAATTGGATAATACTCTCCGGAGCTGCACATTACGAAAGAAGGTCCATATAAATACATTGTAAACTTTACCGCCGAAAAAAACGAAAATTTTAAGATGAAAAATAGTGATATTTTTCTTATTTCTGCTCAAAATATAGAGTGTGGGTACTTGTTAGAACCGCCTCATCGAGGCGGTTCTAACAAGTACCCACAATCTACATTTTTGAGCAGAAATAAGAAAAATAAGGTTTACTCCTGTAAACCCCAGTTTTACTACATTAAAGTGGGGCTCAAGGGGATCAAAATTATATAGGTAAGTTTTCTTTATGAGATTTCCAAAATTTAGGATAATTTAGGGAGTTTTTTTTTTCTTTCTTGAAATGGTATGTTGAGTGAAATCATTAGAGTCACATCAATAAGGTGATTTGAATGAGTAATAATTCCATGTACATTTCTAGCGCTGTAATTGGTTGAAATAAAGTTGTATACTTCGATGAATTCAATAGGCCAGAATCTCAGAATAATTTCACAGAGCAACAGTTAGTAACATAACGTGACGTCAAAAAAGCACGTTTAGAACCCACGCGTTACGTCATTGTATCTAAAGCGACGTCAACAGCGTTCATTTAAATAGATGGAAAGCTTTTGAAAGCGTAAAGGTTAGAAGATAAATAAATTGAATTCTAAGACTTGATGTTTTATTCGCTTAGGTTTCTTTCAAAGATGGCGGCTTCTAATTGAATGGCCGTTGCTAGGTTCATTCTTCCGCTTTCGAAAGAATTCCTAAAATTTGCCATTTTGTGTCATTATCAACATTTCGATGACAAAATTGGAATTCTAAGGAAATAATTATCAATTTTGTTTATTTTATCGATGTGTAAACTCCGGCGAATCACTCACAAACACAGCATAAAGCCGGGCCGCTTATAAGTTTGTGTCTGAGTGATTCGCCGGAAAACACACACACACACACACATATGACCAAAGAATATGAAAAACGGCTGGTTTATGCTGAGTCTTCCCATTACGAAAACACGCCTATACAAATACATTGCCACCTTTATCGCCGAAAAAATGAAAATTTTATGATGAAAAATTGTGATATTTTTCTTATTTCAGCTCAAAATATAGATTGCGGCCACTCGTTAGAACCGCCTCATCGAGGCGGTTCTAACGAGTACCCACAATCTATATTTTAGAGCAGAAATAAGAAAAATAATATCCCCGGAAACTCCAGTTTTACTATATGAAAGTGGGGTTCAAGGGGGTCAAAATTATATAGACGTGTTTTCCTGATGATAGGCGAAATTCGAAAGTGGGTGATTTGTTGTTGTTGTTGTTCGCGTAACCCATTGGTTTCTGTGTGTCCTCCTTTTCTGACAGAAACCGAATATTTTAGATTCCGTTTAACTTTTTTTTTTCAAATCATATTACTCTGTTTTTGTCTTTTTTCCCCTACGACACACAGTTACATTTTGTTTGTTTATTTGTTTGTATTGGAGTTTAACAGCCCAGTCAAAATTTTTTATGTCATTATTGAGCCGGTCAGTTTACCTATCCACACACACTTTTCCTGGGCAGGCTTATACGTAAGGGGTTAACCAGTACAGTGCACATTCTTTCGCAAGAAACTGACAACCGCCCTTCTTGAATCAGCGAAAGGGAGAGAATGACCGTAGAAAAGATTCATGATAAATCTCCACGAAAGAATGTTGCCGACCCCAGCCGGTATCGCACCCGCACCCTCCTGATCACCAGTCAGACGCGCATACGACTGAGCTACCGAGACCGGCAAGTTACATTTTGAAGTCATTCAAAAGATAGATTATGAAAAGCTTTTTTCTACTTTTACTTACAAATCTCCGATGAAAGTATGTGATATTTTTATTACTTATATTCCAAACATAGGTTGTGGGTGCTCGTTAGAACCGCCTCATTGAGGCGGTTCTAAGGAGTACCTACAACCTATGGCTTGCAGCATAAATATGCAAAATAATGTATACCCCTGAAAAAAACAACAACAAGTTTTTTTCTGTATAAAGTGGGGGATCAGAGGGGTATTCATTTCACGGACTTGATATCATGATACTTGGAGCCAGATGTCATCTTGTCAAAAAAAAACGCATTACGAATACACGCCTATACTAATACATTGTAAATTTTACCTGGGGAAAAACGAATATTTTATGATGAAAAATTGTAATATTTTTATAATTTCTGCTCAAAATATAGATTTTGAGTACTCGTTAGAACCGCCTCGTCGAGGCGGTTCTAACGAGTACCCACAATCTATATTTTAGAGCAGAAATAAGAAAAATAAGGTTTACCCCTGTAAACCCCAGTTTTGCAATATAAAGGTGGGGTTCCAGGGGGTCAAAACTATATAGGCGTGTTTTCGTAATGGACTAAGAGGCAGATTAAGACCTGCATCTTCTTTGTCTCTTTTGTGAAATCAAGATCACTGTATACACTTAGAACTGATGTCTTTTCTTATATGTTGTGTACCATCGTATTTTTAATTGTTGATTTATGTATATGTCTCGTTTGCCATTAATCCTATATAGGTTATTTTCTATTGGTATTCCTCCTGACAAGAGTCGTTTTAATGCGAAACTAGAAAAACAGGGAATGGATCTATAAAATCTTGGTGGTATTTCTTTCTGTCTTTCTTTCTTTTCCTTTTTATCTGTCTGTCTATCTGTTTGTCCCTCTGTTTGTCTGTCTGACTGTCTGTCTTTCTTTATTTCTTCCGATCTGTGTTATCTGTCAGTCAATCTGTCTTTCTTTCCTTGCCTGTTTGTCTTTCTTTCTTTCTTTCTTACTTTCTTGCTTTCTGTCTTTCTTTCTTTACTGCGCCACATCCTTGCCATTCTAACCAGGTCTTCCTGGATAGAAACCAGCCCTAAGGAATGTGGGTGAAGTACTCGTATCTTGCTTTTGAAAACAGACAACACATGGTACTCGCGTGGATCGATCCGCCTATCTCTCGATCTCGAGTCGGGGGCTTTACCACTGCACCACAGCGATCCTAGAATATGTCAACTCGAAACAAAGGATGAGATACACCCATGTGAGATAAGACTTTCTTGCACACCAGACAAGGAAATCCGTGATTTTACCCTGGGATAGAAATTTATGTTCTGACCCTGGTGTTCCGACCCCAAATCGAATATAACCGCGTGTTTGATAAATACACTGGTTGATTACAACTTCATGTGCGGCGTCGTCATGCGTGACGTAACTAAACATTCCTGTTGTGTCATCACAAAATGGCGGACGTCGGTAACCGAAGTGACAGCAGCATTTAAAATTCGCAATAGAAATGGAAGGTATGCAAGAAAAAGAATCCAATATGGGTGTGAGGGGTGGATAGAAAATTCCGTCCCTCGGGATCACTGTCCGGCATCACTCGGCAAGCCTCGTGATGCCGGACAGTGTCCCTCGGGACGGATTTTTCCATCCACCCCTCACACCCATATAAGATTCTTATATTCTTTCTTAGCTCTAAATGTGTTCTATAAAAAGATCATTACGAAAACACGCCTAGTCAAATACATAGAGGATATTACACGAGTGTCCATGTATTATTGAATTTATTAAATGAGTTGAGGAAAAGGGATTAAATGCGAGGCTTTGCCGAGCATTTTATCCCTTTTCCTCAAAGAGTTTAATAAATTCAATAAAACATGAGCACGAATGCAAGATTCTATTTATCATATGACATTTAAAGCGCATTTTATTCACGATTGTTTACAAAAATGTCAATATTCCGCCGTTAGTAAGTGCGACGTCGTTAAGGACGTCGTACATGTAACGTTACGGGACGTAGCTACCCAATTTGCATATTTAATCCACTCATCCGCAACTATTATTGACATTTATACCTTTGGCGCAAAGGATTAAGCCTTTTACTGTGCGCTGACCTTCTCGGCTTACCTGTACAGAATCTCTTGTTGGAAATAGCAGGCGCTTTAATGGAAAACAATTTTTAAACAAATATAACTTTTTTATTTTACAATTTGACAAAAATGTTCCGATTTAATCTAATTGTCCGTTTAAATTCCTTTAAGACGATATCAAATAAGTGGAACTTTTATTTAATTAGCTGCCGGCATTTTTCTTTTCAAATTAATAACCCTTAATCCTTACTTGAATCATATAAAACTGTGGAAAAACAACGACAGTACCCTACTTTAACGGCTAAAATCTGCACTTTTTGTTAATATTATGAAAAAGCGCCCGTATCAGGCGCAATGTGTTTACAATATTGTACATTTTGATAGCAGTTATAATATTTCAAGATAATATTTAATAACGGCACTTTGCGATTAAACTTAGAGCTTATTCAGAAAAAGCTTTATCGTCTACACACGCGTGTAATCCCAAAGCGGGTCATTTTCAATCGACTGTAAAATCAACACATCTTCGCCTGGGCATCTCCTTGGAATGTAAATCAATCTAAGAATGCGGTGCCTGATCTGCATCTTATTTATTTATTTATTTATTTATTTATTCACATAGTTTTTTTTTTATTTCCATGATTAGATTTTTGCACATTCTTTATACTTACTACGCAAATTAAAATAAACATTGCTAGTAATAAGATTTATGATTACATTTGTTTGTTTTGCATGTTTGTATGATTACAGCTGAAAGAAAGAAAGAAAGAAAGAAAGAAAGAAAGAAAGAAGCCCATGTGAATTCGTCACTAAATTTCTAAAAAGTTAAAAATTTATCTTTGTTATAATTTATATCTTATTCCCATTACGCAAATACAGGCTAATCTGACATTTCGTTGTTCGCACATTGTTTTGCTGGAATACCAGAGGAATGCTTGTTTTATCTTACTTTTTTTTCTTTTTGTAACACTGTTTGATTATTTAAATGCTATTGTAAATTCAGTCTGGTAAATACAAAAAAAAAACGTTAAGATGCCATTAATGCCTAATAAAAAAAAAAATATAAATTTTATTATTGTTAATTGTTTTGTATTCATTATTATCATCTTGGTTGTAATGAACACCTCATTAAAAACTGCTTTATATAAAGAAAACTGGAGTTTACTGTGGTATTCATTTTTTCATTTCTTGTCTAAAACATAGGTTGTGGGTACTCGTTTGAGCCACCTCAATGAGGCGGTTCTAACTATGTTTTAAGTATTGATGAGTTTACTTTGACGAATTAATTGTTTTTGAGATATCAAAAAATGCACTATGCCGCACGGATGTATTATCGTAATGTGATTATTATTATTATTATTATTATTATTATTATTATTATTATTATTATTATTATTATTATTATTATTTATGTATAATCTAATGATTATTAGAAAATTTTCTTATTTATTTATTTTTATTAATTTATTTCAACTGTTAAATGATTTAAGATAAGGTGTCTACCCTTTCTTCTGGTGTTCTTTCCATGATGCTGTGAAAAAGAATATGCATGTAAACCAAACTTTATGCAAAACAGTCAGGTAATCAGGAATCAGTATGATTTTACACAAAAACATAGGTAGAAAGTACTTGAAAGAACCTAGAAGCCTCCGTGGTCGAGTGGTTACGCTACACGCCTTGTAAACCAGGGGTTGCAGGTTCGATCCCGGGCTTCTCCAGACTTTCGGATGAGTCTTTAAACCGAAGTCCCGTCTCAGTATGACCTTAGCTGTTGGTGGGACGTAAAACTGAAACACTCACTCACTTGAAAGAACCATATCAGTTTGGCGGTTCTGTGTCCATATATTTTTTCAGCTCACTCAGGGGGGAAACATCACTGAAGACAATTATCGCTTTTTATGACCCACGTAATGTGTATTGTATACCGGCTACTGACCGTCAGGAAGCCTGACGGTTAATGGACACGCGCGCAATGTATACTGTATTACCGTCTTTCCGGAGAGATTAAAATTTATCGAATGACTTTATTCATATGCATTAAGTTTAAGCAGAATCGGTACTATTTAGATAATGAGTATCTATTATTATTATTATTATAATTATTATTTTTATATCTTGGATCCAAAATACATGTTTTGTTTGTTTGTTTGATTTGAGGTTTAACGACCCCGTCAACACTGTATAGGTCATTTTGGAGACATTGCTTCCAATTTTGTGGGACTTTTACCCGACAATGAGATGAAATGACATCTCAAACCCTGTCGCCCAATGAAACCAATAGGTTTATAAGCATGGACGGTCCGACTCACACCGCTTTGCCTGGGCAGGCTTAGATCCTCTAAGCGGTTTACCAGTACTGGTGTGCGGTCAGTTTCAGCTCTGCGCGGAAGCATCATGCAGCCCATCTATTTATTCAAGCCCCGATTGGCGGGGGCCGTGAAATATACATGTTTACTGGGTCCAAGTTACGAGAATACATCCGTTTGACATAGTACCTTCTTATAGGTTGTGGGTTTTTGCTAGAACCGTTGCTTTGAAATTTATTTTAATTGCTTCAACAGACAAATACATATTATCCAAGATTTGATAGAGCCGTTCTATAGAGTACCCACAACCTATGTCTTGTACAGAAGAAAAGGTTTGGGATAGTTGCTGGAAACGCTTCATTGACAGCATACGTCTTTAATTTGCCCCCATCAACACTGTATAGGTCATTTTGGAGACGTTGCTTCCAATTTTGTGGGACTTTTACCCGAAATTGAGATGAAATGACATCTCAAGCCCTGCCACATAATTACACTAATAGGGTTTATATGCATGATATATAGATAGATTTGTTTGTTTGATTTGAGGTTTAACGTACCCGTCAACACTGTAAAGGTCATTTTGGAGACGCTGCTTCCAATTTTGTGGGACTTTTACCCGACATTGAGATGAAATGACATCTCAAGCCCTGTCGCCCAATGAAACCAATAGGGTTTATTAGCATGGACGGTCCGCCTCGAACCGCGGTTCCTGGACAGGCTCAGATCCTCTAAGCGATTTACCAGTACTAGTGTGCGGGCCGGATTCAGCTCTGCGCGGAAGCATCATGCAGTCCATATATTTCTTCAAGCCCCTATGGGCGGGGGCCAGATAGATAGATAGATAGATAGATAGATAGATAGATAGATAGATAGATAGATAGATAGATAGATAGATAGATAGATAGATAGATAGATAGATAGATAGATAGATGGATGGATGGATGGATGGATGGATGGATAGATAGATAGATAGATAGATAGATAGATAGATAGATAGATAGATAGATAGATAGATAGATAGATAGATAGATAGATAGATAGATAGATAGATAGATAGATAGATAGATAGATAGATAGATAGATAGATAGATAGATAGATAGATAGATAGATTATTGTGTCAATGAAGATCTGCCCGCATGAAACTCAGTAATTGCTTTAAAATGTGCGACCAGTAATATGTCAAGGAAAACCTTTTACTTTCTAAATCTTCAGAAACGCATTGTCTTTATTCAGTAATTTTTGCGTACAACTAGATATGACAACAATATCATTCTATGTCTGCGGCGTAAAACAAATTAAATAAAAAATGTTGTAAATAATTATATTATCTAAATGCACGACCAGTATTGTGGCCCAAAACAAAAACAACAACAACAAAAAAGTAATATTCAGCTTTTCAGCAGCCTCACTGAGGCGGTTGGTTCTAACTAGTACCCACAACCTATGTCTTGGTGCAGAAATAAAGAAAATAATGTATACCACCGAAGCCCCACTTTTCTCTATATAAGTGGGGGTTAGAGGGTTTTCATTACACGGACTTGCTATCGTGATGATAAATCGGTGATTATTTAAGCAAGAAGTGTAATCTCGGATGAGACCCGGAGTCTTAATTGTTCATTTTAGCTGAATTATTCTTGGTATATGATATTACTTTTTAAATACAACTACAGGTCAAGTTGCCACTTAATGGTCTAGTGACTACTGTGTTTAACAGCGCGCGTCAAGATACTTGGTGATAATTCGATTATCAACAGCTAGTCGGAAGTGTGCTTACTCAATGTATTGATCGATTAACAATCCATCATGGACGATTATATTGACGAGCGTCATCTACCTGAGCAGAAAGAAAGAAAGAGCGCATATGATGAAGTTATCGTCAAAGATGTATCGTCAGTTAAGAAAAACAGAAAGATTTACTCGTTTTGCACGAAAAAAAAAAAAAATAATAATAATAAGGAAGAGAAACATAAACTAGCTAACAGACATTTGCAGCACAGGCCGCTACCATTACCTCTTCACGGGAAAGAGAATAATAAAGTATTCTTATTGCTTGTTTAAAATATAGACTGTTGGACCTCATTAGAATCGCCTCGACGAGGCGTTCTTACGTGTGCTCAAACTCTGTGTTATCAGCATAAATGAGAATATAACAATATTTCATAATAAATAAATAAATAAATAAATAAATAAATAAAAGATGAATATTATTTGTGAACAACAAAAAACTAGAATTGTCTTATGCGAAGTTGTTTATCAATGATGGCAGGATAAGGCTTACTGAGTCACTAAATAGACAGATAGATAATCGGCCATTATTGTGTCAAGACATATTTATCCGCATTAAAATCAGTAAGAGTATCTCCTCTGTATTTCTATGCTTACAACTCAGACTCACGGTTCTCGTCTTAACGGATACATTACGAAAACACGCCTGTACAAATACATTGTAAATTTAACCACCAAACAATGAACATTTTCAGATGAAAAATTGTGTTATTTTTCATATTTCTGCTCAAAACATAGATTGTGTGTGCTCGTTAGAACCGCATCGGCGAGGCGGTTCTGTCGCGTTCCCAAAATCTATGTTTTTTAGCAGAAATAAGAAAAATAATTTATACCCCTCCAAACCCAAGTTTTACTATACGAAAGTGGGGTTTAAGGGGTCAAATTTATATCGCCATGCTTTCGTGATGTAGCTCGATATAACAGTTATTTCACTGGCCGGTACGTAAACCTTGCAGACAACAATAGAGAATATATACTTCTATATAACTGCTTTAAAATATGCGACCAGTAATATGTCTGGAAAACTTTTAATTCGAAATCTTCAGCAAAACACTGTCTGTATTTTTGGCATATAACCCGATACTCGATATTACAACAATATTAATGTCTGTGGCGTAAAACAAATTTAATAATTTTAAATGTTATAAATAAATATATTATCAATATGCACGGCCAGTATTGTGGCCCAAAACAACAAAATAAAGTAACATTTACATTTACATTTCAGCAGATCAGCGTTTTAGTCACTTTCTGCTTATCCGCAGACTGCTTAATTCAGCAGGTTTTTCAGCGTATTAGACAGGCCCCATTAAGTATTAGACAGGCCCCATTAAGATAGCATATCCGCGGGACATAGTGTTTTTCTTTTCTTTCTTTTTTTTTTTTTTTTTTTCGTATCTCCAAAATGGCAATTCATATCTCACAAACGGTTATCTACTATGTCTTGGTGCAGATATTAGAAATTGTAATATAGGTTTTCTCTATGTAAAGTAGGGTTTAAAGGGGTTTTCATTACATGGACTTGTGAATATGTGGAATTTCTAAACAATGTCAATTAAAATAATTCAACTGACACCCACCATAAACTATTAAGTTTTTTTTTTTCCTTCTTCTTTTTTTCTAATATATAAAGAAGAATATTTCATTCCAGCAAACACAAAAATAGGATTTTTGAGAACCAATAATATTTTGTGTTAAGCACAAAAAAGGCTCACTTTTAAAAGAGTAATTTTTTTAGTAACGACAGAACAGAACTTTATTTATTTGGAGATAAACTCAGGCCACACCAAAACACCCAGTCCGGAATTAACTAGACATCAATTGACATGAACGATTCTCGTTCAGTATCCCCCGGGGTCATAAAAGCGAAACTGATTTCACACACAGCCGGCTTATAACACAGTGGAGATTACACAACAGGTACCTATTATAGGCCTCAGTCAAAGGGAGACAATCCAATATTGACTTGTAGTGTGACTATCAGAGAACAGGTGAATAGATTAAATGTCAGATAAAGTTGGCCATGAATGGTTTATCGAAAATATTACATGGCGTTATAACACTCTCAGACGCGACGTCATATGATAAATTGTAAATTTTACTGCCAAAATATAGAACAAAATGTTGGCGAACAGTTGTGATATATTACTTATTTCTCTTCAAAATATAGATTGAGGGTACACGTAGAACCGCCTCAACAAGGCGGTTCTAACGAGTACCCGCCATGTATATTTTACGGCATAAATTAAAAAAAAAAATGGTTTACACCTGTAAACCCCAATTTTACTAAATGAACGTGGGGTTCAGTTGGGTCAGAATCATATAAGCGTGTTTTCGTGATGCATCCAACTAAAACCATTTGGAAAGAAAAACGATTATTATTTGAAAGCAAGGAACACACTACAGAACTAAAAGTATAGAGGGTACACATTTTTCTGACCAGCCCGGCTACCAGGTTTCGGCCAAATAGGCCTCATCAATGACCTCATATATTTTCAAAATTCCACAATGCCATCGGCCCCAAAGGACTGGAAAATATAAACTCCACTTTAAACATGAGTAAACAAGACGAGTTTATGAAACACTGATGCACCCGGACAGCGCATGTTAAATATGAAAGCAGTATCACTAAGCAATCGAAAGGTATGGCCAATGTTCAAGTCTTAAAAAATAGGTCAAGGTCACAAGGTCAAAATGTATGGAATCGTTGGAAAGGCCTTCTGACACAGAATGCACGTGAAATATTAAAGCCCTATCACTTACCAATCGAAAGTTATGGCCAATGTTAAAGTTTTTAAAAAGTAGGTCAAACGTCAAGGTCAAGGTCATGAGGTCAAAAATTGTGGTACCACTGGAAAGGCCTTGTGAAAAAGAATGCACATGTTAAATATGAAAGCCCTGTCACTTACCAATCAAAGTTATGGACTATGTAAAAGTTTCTAAAAAGTAGGTCAAACATCAAGGTCAAGGTCACGAGGTCAAAAGTTATGGTACCACTAGAAAGGTCTTGTGACAAGGAATGCATATGTGAAATATGAAACACTTACCAATCGAAAGTTATGGCCAATGTTAAAGTTTTTAATAATTTTGAAGAAAATGTATGTCAAAGGTCAAGGTCAAGGTAATGAGATCAAAAATTATGGTACCACTGGAAAGGTCTTGGGATAAGGTATACACATGTGAAAAATGAAAGCTCTATCTGTTACCATTCAAAAGTTATGCCCAATGTTAAAGTTTTTGTAGATAGACAAATGGACAAACAGACAAACGGACAAACAGACCAAAAACTATATGCCCCCCCCCCCCCCCCCCCGAATCTCGATTCCGGGGGCATAATAAAAATTGACATCAAGTTGGTTACTTATTCGCTATTCCTTTATTCCTTATTCTTGAAGTGGAGGCAATGATCAGGAATCGATATAATCAACCCACAGCTCCCATCAGAGACACCAAAGGGAAAGACACACAAACATGAAAAAACAGACCCTAATGGAAACACCAACAACGGAAAGCCAAAAGGACAGTTACTTTCCCACAAAATGGCCAATAGGCTATCCAAAATAAAATAACATAAGCGACACAAACACCCAGAGACAAACCATAACAAAAATAAACCGCGACAGAAGAACCGCCTTGGAACATTCAGCGGAAACGAATTCCACTGGGGGGCTTAAATCGATTTTACGTGGCCACAATCCTTTATATAGTAGGGGTAAACCATATTTTTCTTATTTCTGCTCTAAGGCGGTTCTAACGAGTAGCCACAATCTATATGTTAGAGCAAAAATAAGAAAAATATCACAATTTTTCATCTTAAAATTTTCTTTTTCGGCGATAAAATTTACAATGTATTTGTTTAGGCGTGTTTTCATAATGGGACTAGAAAATGTTAACTCCCCTTATTCAAGAGTAAATAAAATCGGACCCACAAGGGTATACAATCATGATGGTCTATATTCTTTGTCAAAAACATAGATTGTGGGTGCTCATTAGAACTGCCTCAATGAGACAGATCTAAATATGCTGTTGGTCCCACTATACAAAAGTATAGAAAAAATGGGTTAAACAAGGGTTACATCATTTATTTGTTCTTGCTCAATATGAATTTCAAAGCGATGTTAACCAGTCGTGCCGGCCTCGTTGACTCAGTGCGACGCGCGCCAGACTTGTGAACAGGATAACCTAATAGTACTGACTGAGCTAATAAAATCCAAATTTTCCGACTTGAGATATCTACCTCGAATAATGCATTTCATTATGATGGAATTATTATGAATATGACGCGAAAATACATGACGCAAACGAAAAAAGCTCAACTCAAAGCATAATTTAACATTTTTCGAGGACAAAACTGCTATAGAAACTTACATTATATTAATGACCTTTCCTGTGACAAAATTTGGTACGCAAATTTCTTCCATTGCTTCTGTTTAACTTAAATTATACGGAGCTTAAACAAGAGCACCGCATGCGGGTGCCAACGCTCGTCTGCAGTTTCTTTTAGAAAACCATATGTCTAAGTCAAACAAGAGCAATCAAATTGCAAGATGGAGTTATAAAACTTGTAGGGAATGTAGCTCTTGTGATGGTGAGTATGTGTATGAAGTTTCATGAAGGTAGGCCAAATACTTTTGGAAATATCGTCAAGGTTAAGGTTTTCGGTTAAATTTTCGAAAAATAGGTCAAAGTTCAAAGGTCAAGGTCACAGATCAAAAAGTGTGGTATCACTGAAAAGGTCTTGTCCCAAGGAACATTCATGTGAAGTTTGAAGGCTCTGTTGTGAATAGTATTAAAATGAGAGCAAAAAATGTGTTTCAGAAAAAAATTGGAAAAGGGGAGATAATTCAGCCAAAATCAACAATGTTGTTATGGTCCTTGGTCAAAATGTAGCTCTTGTGATGATGAGTGTGTGTATGAAGTTTCATGAGGCTAGGTCTAATACTTTTTAAGTTATAGCCAAGGTTAAGTTTTTTTGGAACGGCGACGCCAGACGACGCCAGACGACAGCGCAGACGCCGGAGTGATGACAGTAGCTCGAAAGTTCTTTTTCAAAAAACAGACGAGCTAAAAACGCTGCTTTCGCTAAGTTTTGTAATAGTATTACTGACGTCGTCATGGTGATGGCGTTACGGCGAGGTCAGTTCTAGTTGCAAGCCTTGGTGTCGCTTCGGTTAAGAAAAAATTTACTAATATTACACGGGAAACCTTAAACGGGTCACGGTCAAACAGTGCAGGCCCAGATAAGAACGCGGTGCCTAATCAGGTCCTTCACGGATTGCATAATGTTCAGCCACTTTTACATCATTCTCTGAATCACCACAATGTTACAAAACTTTTTCCATGCTCAACTCACTTGAGCATGAAATGTGCCTTGCTCATTAATTTTAAAATGCCGCATTTTGAAATTTATGAGCAGGACAAATGACATTATGTGCTGATATAAGCGGAAAATTGCCTCTTTCATTTGTATTTTAATATTTATGAGCCTTATAAGTGTCATGCTCATATGACTTGAGCATGAAAAAAGTTTTACAATCTCGGGGTTGCCTCGAGCTGTATATATTCCATTCGATGCAGGACGTGGGTTCGATCCCGGGCTTCTCCAGACGTTCGGATGAGTCTTAAAACCGAGGTACCGTCTCTGTATGACCTTAGCTGTTGAAGGGACGTAAAACACAAATACACATACTCACTCAGTGCAAAATGGGTCAATGCTTGCCTTTCGAAATAAAGAACGAAAATCGGAAACTCAGTTCAATTCGTGGAGAATTAAAATGATAACACCACAGGGACATATTGAATTCTTTCATCGTTTCAAAAATGATATTCTGAAAAGAAATTGTTTTATGTTTGTATTATTCCTGCTGCAAGCATAGATTGTGAGATCGAGTACCAAAATTCAGTGTTTTACTGCAAAAATAAGGAATAGATATTATCCATTCTGCTTTTTTAAATTATGGATTTATAAACCGAGAGATGTAAAAAAAAAAAAAAAAAAAAAACATGAAGAAACGAGTGCGAAGAACAGAAAAGTAATAGATACACTTTCAAATATGTTCAATAGAACTGTTATCTATAGAAACAAAGAATGACCAACAGAACTGAAAATTCTGGGCTAGACTAGCGAGTTTCAGCCTATTAAGCTTCATTATTGACCCCCCCCCCCTCCCACATAATTTTAAAATTCCACAATGTAGAAAACTGGGGTTTCATCTCTATGATTGTTTGACTTTTGTGTTCTCGGAGATGTTGCACTGATGAGTTAGGAGGCCTTTATACGGACTGGACAAATTATTTATCTAAGTCGCGACAGAAGTAAGGGCGAGGATTGTGGCGGCGTAAAATCTATTTAAGCCCCCCGCACCCCATCCACCCAGTAAAATTCTTTTCACTGACTGTTCCAAGGCGTTTTTTCTGCCTCGTTTATTTTTGCTATGGTTTGTCTTTGAGTGTGTGAGTCGTTTATATCTTTTTGTTTTGCATATTTGGATCGCCAGTTGGCCACTTTGTGGGAAAGTACCGGTCCTTTCCGCTATTGGTGTTTCCATTTGGGTCTAGTTATTTCATGTCTGTGTTTCTTTCCCTTTGGTGTCTCTCATGGGAGATGTGAGTTAATTGTATCGATTCCTGATCCCCAGCAGGCACTCAACGTTGAACTAACGTTGAAACAACGTTGAACGTTGTTTAAACGTTAGTTCAACGTTGAGTCAACATTTTGTGTCTGCAGGGTCTTTGCCTTCACTTCTATTTTAGAAGACTATGCATTATAATTAGGTTTAAAGTCTACAAGTGTATTCATTTCACACACATGTTATCATGATAATAAAGGTCGACAATTGAATATTTTTAACCTGAAAAGCGCTCCTCTTTGCCGTTGGGCTTGCCAGGTATGTCCATTTTACGGGATTATTCACCTTATTTGCATTATCTGCTGGTTCCTAGTCTGAAGGTTATTTGTGTTGGAAAAACAGGTAACCAGACCCCCCCCCCCTGACCTTTCAAGGTCAGGGTGGTCTGGTTACCTGTTTTTCCATTATTGACAATGTGCAAGCTGGGAGCCAGCAAATAATGCAAATATGGGGAATAAAAACGATGGACAATGGGATGGATAAAAACAAGAGTCACGAAGATACTTGTTAAAATATTGCACTTTATTGTATAAATCCTTTTAACCCTTTCAATCCTGGAGACTACTTCAGATACACTATAACTGTTTTATAACAACTGTTGGGGTCCAAAGTTCAAACTATGTTAATCAACATCCGTGTTATATCCGAACAAAAATGAACTGGTTATATAGATAAATGACAATTTGTCTATATACATAGCCACAGATAAGAGGGGGTATCCACATATTATTTTTCTAATTTCTGTACGAAAACATATGTTGTTGTTACTCTAAAAAAGCACCTCGTTAAGGCGCTTCTCATGAGTAAAAACAACATGTTTTCGTGCAGAAATGAGAAAAATATCAGTACTTATCCTCCGTTGAAAAAGCGCCTTATGTGGAGCTATATATTCACTATATTTGCATTATTTGCTGGCTCCCAACACTGATAACCTTCAGACTAGGAACCACCAGATAACGCAATTAAGGTGAATAACCTTAATACTATAATCTTTAACACGAAACAACTAAAACCATAACAAAGAGTTATCTGTTATAAAGAGGTTTATTTTTGTTTAGGTTTGTCTTTTAGAGTATGTATTGCTTATTTTATTTTCCTCAGGATAGCCAATTGGCCATTTTGTGGGACTGTCGTTTTGGCTTTCCGCTAGTAATGTTTCCATTAGGGTCTAGTTGTTTCATGTCTGTGCTTCTTTCCCTTTGGTGTCTCTGATGGGAGCTGTGGGTTAATTGTACCAATTCCTGATCATTGCCTTCACTTCTGTTATGTATAATTATGAAAATTGCTAAGATCCAGTGAGAAAAAAAAACAAAAAAAAAACATTTTATCAGCAGTTTCTCCCTTGGCTTTCGTGTAAATGATTTTCACTTAATTATTATCTTCAAGAGAGTTTGCGTCCAAATTAAAGATGGAGGAGTCAAAGGGTAATAAAGTTAAGATAGATGTTATAACAGAGATAAACGATTCAAAATACAAAATTAAACTTGAGATCACTAACTGTTGTAAAATATATACATATCAACTAATTTAAGGTGAATGAACACACCCGACAATTTTTTTTTGTCCTTTACAATTTTTAAGGAAGCGAAATTATTTGACGTCCTGTTGGCTTTTCTATAAATACTAAAACTTTCAGAAATTGAAGTCTAATCTTAAAAGAAGGAATTCAGCCCTGAGGACTTGATTCTTTCATTTGAGGTAAATCCTTATTATGCAGGGGAAGACAAAAACTATTTTTAAAGAGTTGTACCCCCTGAAGGTGTATCCATTCCCAATAGGATAAACACTTGTTCTCTAGAAAGATATTGCACATACAGCCCCTTTTTATTGCCTATCATGTTATCACAGCCCAGGATGCAATGTAACAAAACTGTTTCCTGCTCAACCCAGTTGAGCCAGAATTTTGTCGTGTTATTTTTTTTTAAATGCCTAGAATAGTTGGCATTTTAATATTTATGAATAGGATAAATAACAGCAAGTCTGCTAATCGGAATGAAAGAAATTGCAGCATGTGTGTGTCTTTTAATTTATGTGAGTATTTTACATTCCATGCTCAATACTCAACACAGGTGAGCATGAATTGAGAATACAAAAACCTTTAAACCCTCTGGCCCTGAATGCCTACACTCTTATCTGACAAGCGTTAGTGCACACAGCCCTGACTGCTTAAATAGCTTGACAATGACGTACTGAATGCCAAAATACTTGCCCAAATTCAACCTGACACTGAATGTTCGATGTACATTTCGATGAAAAACTGTGGGTAGCTTTCGCAATGCAAAAGATATCCATATTTTCCCGTTACTTTAAGCACTGAATATCCATGTTATAGCCCATTTTGCAAATGACAGTAGACTGGCATAGTTAAGAGTCCACGAAAATGACTGTTACTTAGCCTTGAGTAAAGTGCCCACCTTGCGAAACATGTAAGCATGCATCCAAACGTTGATGGCACAACACATTGAATGTCGTATCATATTCTGGTGTCTATCTAGCACAGTTTTTACTGTCAGTATAACAGTGAACCCATATATCACACATAAAATGTCCCCCATAATAGCTTTGTGCTAGGCATTATATTGGGTTAACGTCAACAGTTTGATATTTTGTTTAATCAAGCAGTGGCTGATTTATGCTCCCTTCATCAGTCCTTGTCAACAAAGCTGTGGGAAAGAAACCAAAGACTTTCTTAGTTCCTATCAGGGATTTCTTCCAGCCAAAGGCCCAGGCATTGTCTGATGATACAAGCTTGGACTTCACCTTGTCACCTGGAAAAGAAATAAACACAATTTATCATTTGACGTCGCGTCTGAGAGTGTAATGACGCCATGTAATAAATTCGATAATCCACTAGTGGATCAAATATGCAAATTAGTTAGATACGCCCCGTAACGTTGCATGTAAGACGTCCTTAACGACGTCGCGTTTACTAAAGACGGATTAGTGACATTTTTTATAAAACTATCGTGGATAAGATGCGTTTTAAATGTGATATGATAAATAGAATCTTGCATTCGTGCTGATGTATTATTGAATTTATTAAACTCGTTGAGGAAAAGGGATAAAATGCTCGGCAAAGCCTCGCATTTTATCCCTTTTCCTAAACTCGTTTAATAAATTCAATAATATATGAACACTCATGTAAGATCCTCTATGTTTACATGTGTATGTACTGAACATCCGTGTTAACCATTTTAACACTGTGTTTATGAGGTTGACTATTCCATTTTTCGAAATTTCGACTTGGCCATTCACGTAAAATCTATTTAGGCCCCCCAGTGGAATTCGTTCCCGCTGGCCGTTCCAAGGCGGTTCTTCTGTCGCGGTTTATTTTTGTTATGGTTTGTCTTTTGGGTGTTTGTGTCGCTTATATTATTTTATTTTGGATAGCCTTTTGGCCATTTTGTGGGAAAGTAACTGTCCTTTTTTCTTGCCGCTGTTGGTGTTTCCGTTGGTGTCTGTTGCTTCATGTTTGTGTTTCTTTCCCTTTGGTGTCTCTGATGGGAGCTGTGGGTTAATTGTATCGATTCCTGATCATTGCCTCTACTTCTATTTTGTTGATAGGGAATTTAGTCAAAACCATGAATAAGATGGCACACAGTGGTGATCCTGATGTTATGAGCCATCTCATCTGGACCTACACTGTTTGCATTGATATCGACCAGGCTGCAGTATTCAAAGGGTGACGGTTCTACAGCAGATTAGGCTAACACAACCATGTGACATAATCCCTTATCTTCTCATTACGCAATCATGCTTATACAAATACATTGCCACCTTTATCGCCGGAAAAATGAAAAATTTAAGATGAAAAATTGTGATATTTTTCTTATTTCTGCTCAAAATATGGATTGTGGGCACTCGTTAAAACCGCCTCATCGAGGCGGTTCTTACGAGTACCTACAAGCTATATTTTAGAGCACAAATAAGAAAAATCAGGTATACCCCCTGAACCCCAGTTTTACTATATAAAAGTGGGGTTCAAGGGGGTCAAAATTATATAGGCGTGTTTTCGTGATGGAATCCCTTGTGACACTTTTTTCAATTAAGATAAAAAAAGACAACAACAAAACAAATATCGAGTAGAAAAATCTTTATAGCAACTTTCACTATATATTTTTTTTTAAAAAAAAATGGTTGATTACATGGACTTGTTAATAAGATAATGTTTTAGATGGTTTTAATAATTTGCCAGTTTTTACAATGGTATTCCTAGGCTATCTTACATGCATAGGACTAAAATTGATTTCAAATTTAAATTTGTAATTCATTGCTCATTTTTGGACTTGCTATTGTTTATTCTACTAACACAGTCGCAATAATGTTTTTGTAGTATCCATAAACCAGCGAACCCCTACAATCTTTAGTCTCAAGTGGGGTTTGTAGCAAACTTTGTGGTCTACCTGACGTTTTTACCAGTCTGACATCAGCTTGTTGAGTCCTCGACTTTGATTCATGGTCGACTTGATTTATACATAGTTTGTTTACTCTGTATGTTGCTGCCATGACTCCGCGATGCAAGAGATTCCTCCGCGATGATTTATTTGTCAATTTTATTATGTATGGAACTGCATTAGATTTGAAACCGAGGGCTAAATATTTACAAAATCCATATTGAAGTAGTTTGACCACCGACCGTCCCAAGCCGGTTGATCTTTGTAGTTTTTTTATGAGCAAGTGCACGACAAAACCTACAGTTAGACTTGTATGAGCAACGAAGACTCAGATCAGGGTGCGCATCTGCGCAGTCTGATCGGAGAATTCACAGCTCGCATTAGCCTTCTTCAGATTAAGGGCTATTCAATGCCTAACAAGCGAGGGGTATGATGGACATACTTATCTGAGTCTTCGCTGGCAGCACAGATGTTACTGAACGGTTTGTCAAGCACTGGCGCATAATTATGTTAATCTGCTTTCTATTGTTGGATTATATATTGTTTTTGTCTATATGGCTCCCCATACTTTCGGGGGCTTGCAGACTGAACAAAGTATATGTCTAAATCGCGACGGAAGAATGGGCAAGGATTGTGGCCACGTAAAATCGATTTAAGCCCCCCAGAGGAATTCGTTTCCGCTGACCGTTCCAAGGCGGTTCTTCTGTCGCAGTTTATTTTTGTTATGGTTTGTCTTTGGGTGTTTGTGTAGCTTGTGTTATATTATTTTGGATAGCCTATTGGCCATTTTATGGGAAAGTAACTGTCCTTTTGGCTTTCCGCTCTTGGTGTTTCCATTAGGGTCTGTTGTTTCATGTTTGTGTGTCTTTCCCTTTGGTGTCTCTGATGGGAGCTGTGGGTTGACTGTATCGATTCCTGATCATTGCCTCCACTTCTATTTTGTAATGACTGTTTTCTTATGTACAGTCGAACTTCAATGGCTCGAACACCTTTGGGACCGCGAAAATCTGTTCGAGACAGGGGTAGTTCGAGCCACTGAGGTTACTGTCAGGAGGCATAACGAGATACTTTTAGACATCTTTTCGGTGTTCTATAAGTAAAATGTATGCTGTGTATACTCATTAGAATCGCCTCGATGAGGCGATTCTAATGAGTACACACAGCATACATTTGCAAGATAAAAGACTAAAATATCCTTAATTATCCCCCACTATTTCTTATGTAGCGGATTTCGCTAGGGGCTCAAGAATGGGTTCGACACATCCATGGTAAACGAGCCATCGGTGTTCGAGCCATCGAAGTTCTGCTGTATGTGGCTTTTTCTCAGTAATGCTTTCTTTCTATTATTCCACAGGTAAAACTTCATTTGCTCGAATATCGATGGATCGTTTAGCACAGATGATTTTCATGCGTTAATCCTTTAGAATTCTTCCCATAGCGCCATATAAGAAATAATTACTGATAATTTAGGTAATGTATAAATAATTAAAATCAAAAGACGTTTTGTGTGCTCATTATAAGCGATTCATACTTATACATACAGCACACCTTTATCTTACCTTAGTTATTTCCGTGAACCATCCTTACTGGCACAATGATGAACCCGAATTGTCTCCAACTACCCCTGTCTATAACAAGTTTTAATGGTCCTTAAGGTGTTAGAGGCATTAAAGTTCAATTGCATTTTACTGAGGGTTTCATTTCATTGATAAGTAAGCGTGATAGGTACCTTTAGCTAATTTTAGGCCAGTCAAGGCTTTGGACTTTACTTCTGCCTTCATGTACATGTCAACATGCCAGTTAGCTGAAATAAACAACAGTAAGAGTCCTGTTAACTTTACTTCTGCCTTCATGTACATGGCAACATGCCAGTTAGCTGAAATAAACAACAGTAAGGGTCCTGTTAACTTTACTTCTGCCTTCATGTACATGTAAACATGCCAGTTATATGAAATAAACAACAGTTAGAGCTCTGTCAACATTACTTCTGCATTTATGTACATGTCAATATGCCAGTTAGCTGAAATAAACAACAGTAAGAGTCCTGTCAACTTTACTTATGCCTTCTAGTACATGTCAGCATGTCAGTTAGCTGATATAAACAACAGTAAGAGCCCTGTCAACTTTACTTCTGCCTTCATGTACATGTCGGCATGCCTGTTAGCTGAAATAAACAACAGTAAGAGTCCTGTTAACTTTACTTCTGCCTTCATGTACATGTCAGCATGCCAGTTAGCTGAAATAAATAACAGTAAGAGTCCTGTCAACTTTACTTCTTCCTTCATGTACATGTCAGCATGCCAGTTAGATGAAATAAACAACAGTAAGAGCCCTGTCAACTTTAATTCTGCCTTCATGTACATGTCAGCATGCCAGTTAGCTTAAATAACAACAGTAAGAAAAGTAGAAGTAAAACAAAGATCAGGAATTGATACAATTAACTTACTCCATCCATAAAAGACACCAAAGGGAAAGAAATACAAACATTAAGCGACCAGACCATAATGGAAACCTAAACAAAGGAAGGCCATATGGACAGTTACTTTCCCACAAAATGGCCATATGGCCATCCAAAATTAAAAGACACAAGTGATACACACAGTAAGTAACAAACAACAACATAAATGAATCGCCACAGAAGAGCCGCCTTGGAACGGTCAGTGGAAGATTTCCACTGGGGGGCTTAAATCGATTTTACGTGGCCACAATCCTCGCCCTTACTTCCGTCGCGATTTAGACAAATAATTTGTTCAGTCCGCATGAAGGCCTCCTAACTGATCAGTGCAACATCTCCGTGAACACAGAATTCAAAGAACCACAGAGGTGAGACAACGGTGAGGACTCGACAGCAAGAAACCACTGAAATGCTGGAGCAAAAAAAAAACAACAGTTAGACTCCGATGAGCCCGACCAGAGACAGAGCATCAGGCACCAACCAACATTATCTCTTTAATTTTCAATAAGCCTTTACGTTGGAGCCGTCATAGAATCTGAGGCCTGACCCACCGGCGTGCAATTAAAGAGGGAAGCAAAGTTGCCAACCGTGATTGGGTTAACTACCATGCATGCAGTCTGTCGTATAATATCCATGTTGTACCCAATCTTTTTATATCGAAGAATGATTTTACGAAATTGGGTGCTGAAGTCATTGCGGTTATATATTTTTCTGAATTTATATACTAAGTCACCATAAAATTCGGGTTCCGATAGACCTTGTTGCAAAAGAGATTTAAGTCCAATATTGAATTTTGAAATTAAATCAGAATGGCGTCTATAAAATTTTGAAAAGGCTTTGCGTAGTTTATGGTACCGATAACCCTGATTAAGAAGTTAAGCCGTTAAAAATTTATTACGAGTGTTGAAGTCAGTTACATGACTACACACTCTAGCAAATCGAATTAATTGCGAAATATAAACGCCATAGGATGGCGCACGAGGAACATCACCATCCAAAAAAGGAAAATTTACAATCTCAAAATCAAAGTCATCGCGTTTATCATAAATTTTGCACGAAACAAATCCATCTACAATAGATAGATGTAAATCCAAAAACGGGGCCTCGGTATCAGAAGAATTTGCTTTATTTAACTGAAGTTCTAGGGGGTAAATCTGACTGATCAAACCATCTAAATAGGTATTATCAATATTTAATAAATCATCTAAATATCTAGAAGTAGAGCTAAAAGCTTCAATAATTTCAGATTGGTTATCAATGGAAAGCGACAAAATGAAGTCTCTTTCATAACAAAACAAGAACAGATCAGCCACAAGAGGTGCGCAATTAGTACCCATCGGAATACCCACAATTTGTCTAAATAACTTAGTACCGAATCTAATATAAATATTGTCAAGTAGAAAGGTGAGGGCATCACACACTTTCTGACATGACCAAAGTGTATAATTCTTATGCTCTTTAGAAGTGAAAAATGCATTTCTGACATTACATGCAAGATAGAGAGAATCTTCTCTGTGAAAAGCCCATTCAATTAAATCATTAAGCTTTTCTTTTATAAGATTATGAGGAAGTGTAGTGTAAAGAGTGGAAAAATCGTAGATAGACAGACTAGAAGCACGAAACTGTCTAGATTTCAATTTATTTAAAACCTCATTCGAATTTTTTATAGACCAAAACAGATTTCTTCCTGATCTTTCAAAGACGTTATCACAATATTTAATTACATGCGTTTTAATAGCAGTAAGACAGGGAGTTAATAATTTAGAAAGTTCAGTGGTAGTGCAAGAACTTGAATTTGCAATAAACCGTGCTTTGTAAGGTTTTTTATGAAGTTTTGGTAACCAGTATAGCGTAGGAAGCTTGTCTTGGCCTTCGTTAACACACACAGCAAACTTGGTGGCTGAAAGACAAACATGTTTATCTACTATAGCTCTCTCTTCAGCCAAAGGCTGAAGTTCATAGGCCTTAGTACCACCAAGCTCCTGCTTAAGCGTGTTAACATAGTGGAGCCGTCACACAACGACGACGTTGTTAGCGGCCTTGTCTGCAGGGACCAAAACAAACTTCTTATGAAATTCTTGAATACCTAGTTTAAGATGACGTAAAGACGTCTTGGGCTTAGGAGGTAATAAGTTAGTATTTTGAGAATAGAAAGAAATGCGTTTATTCACTAGTCTTAAAATGCTAAGTTTCCAGTCCTTTAGGGCTTTATACTCAACATACTCTCGCTTACACCATCGATTACCGAATTCATTCAAGGAAGCAGCGATTTCATCTCTACATTTACTGAAATCAATTTTAGAAGGAAACCGATATTTCGGTCCTTTAGAAATTATATTCCTTATCCTAGAATCAGGAATAATTTTCAAATTGCCAGTAATTACATGACCAGCAGCAGGATAGCAATACTTTGAGTTTTTACAATCACATGAATCAGGAGTATTAGTATCAATATCAAGATCTGAAACAAGTTTATTGAAATTAAAAATGATAGATCTAACAGGTTTGTTATATTTATAGCAAATTATAGGTGTTTCAGTATTTTGAAAATAAGCAGAAATGGAAGAAAGCACCGATCTCTCACGGAAGATACTGGGCAAATCTATAAAATCCATACCCTTATTAATGAAGGATATTTTGAAGAAATGACGTTTATGATTAATTTCAGAATCAATGTAAGGACGGAGAGTATGCTGAGTATAGCCTCTAGTTAAGAGAGCCGCATCATATAACTGATGACAACTATCGTAGAATTTATTCGCCTCGGTGTCCAGAAGACGTAAAACAGAAACGGGTAATGAACTTAAAAATGAAAGCATAGAGTGGCGTCCATGATTTAATAATATAATTGACAGTCACTTCAGTCTAGTATTGTTTCGTTTAAACGCACGTGATTTACGTTTAAAGTTACCATTTTTCCTGGTGCCGTGAGATCTAGTGCTGCGTTTTCGACATTCCAGGAGTGAGAAAATATCAAAGTCGGGCATTCTGGAAATATTACCCTCATGATAAATGTTGTCATTAAATCCCAGTGGAAAAGGGGTCTGTAAAAATTTAATCCATTTCAGTTCAGCTTCATGTCTTTTGATTATTTTGAATCTAGATGTAGAATTTGCATCGTAATACAGTTTTTCCACTGGTTGTATAATAATGTTATTTACAGAATGACCTGTACGTCGAAAGTGACGGTACAAGAAAGTGTCAGTTTTCTTAGGCTTACTCATTCTACGATAATGCTCGTTCAATCTAGTTTTAAGCATGCGGTTAGTTTGACCGACGTACTGCATATTACAGTTTGCAGCACGTCAAGTAATTAGATAAATTAAATCTGTAGACTGTCATGTCAAATCAGACATGTTAACTACAGAGAAGCGTCTACCGTTTACAGATGAAGTAACGGTAGACGCAGTGCTTAAATGCGAACAACATCTGCACCTCTTGGCATTGCACTTAGAAATATTAGGATACATTCCACTTCTTTTCCACGGATTAGTATATTTTCGAAGGATGGGTGATTTGAGAGGAGATAGTCTTATACGAAGACTACTCCCAAAAACATTGGCATTGCCTGCTCCTTTGAGATTAACTGAAGTTACAGAAGACAAATTTAAGGGTCTAACCAATACCGAAGGCAACATAGTATTAAAGTTCTTAATAGAATGGGGAATCCGTACAGAAGAAGCAGAGTGTAACCTAAGGGGTGATATTGATATTTTAAATGTATTTGTAATACTCATTTTGGATAATAAGGTTGTGATACCGTCAAAACTAAAGCGATGTTCATACCGGTTATCAAATAAATAAAATAAAAAGAACCCTGTCAACTTTACGTCTGCCACCATGTTCATGTCAGCATGCCGTGTTAAGAGAACTCCTGTTTTCAGATTTCTGTCCACGTTAGACACATACTGGGCCCCGTCAAGCGATTTTGGTACTTATCGCCTATGCGAGCAGTGAATCAAGAGGAACATTCAGACAGAAAGCCATATCCCTGGTCCCTCTGAATGGCTGGGCATGCGCAGTTAAAATTTGTCATGACGGAATGCTCGAAGACCCAAATTCGCTTGGCGGGGCTCATACTGGTCTGCTCATTAACACAGACTAGCAAGAGTATTGAAATTTCAGATATACAAACTAGTGATAATAAACTATCAAAGCAACGAACACAAAGGTGCTGCACCTTTGTAGTTCGTTTGTCAAGAGAAAATGTAACCTCTGACATGCGCATAGGCAAGACTGAAAAACTGACGGAAAATATCCGGGAAGTAGTGGCAGTTATCGTTTGAAATCAGCAGGGAACTAGTGTTTGTACTAGACAAGAGACCGATGGTTGATTAACTAATAACCAATGAAGGTACTGAAATATGGTGTACTACACAGTGCTTGATGGAATGGAAGAAGTAAGCAATGCTTATTATGTCCATTTTTATATGTAGTCTATTAAATTTCAAATAATCTAAAAAAAGTAGAAGTAAAACAAAGATCAGGAATCGATACAATTAACTTACTCCACCCATCAAAGGCACCAAAGGGAAAGAAACACCAACATTAAGCGACCAGACCATAATGGAAACCTAAACAAAGGAAGGCCATAAGGACAGTTACTTTCCCACAAAATGGCCATATGGCCATCCAAAATAAAAAGACACAAGTGATACACACAGTAAGTAACAAACAACAACATAAATAAAACGCCACAGAAGAACCGCCATGGAACGGTCAGTGGAAAGATTTCCACTGGGGGGCTTAAGTCGATTTTACGTGGCCTCAAATAATCTATAAAGTTTCAGTTGTAAACACAAACGTTCCTATTTGGGTTGCTTACGAGATGTTGCTTCCGATGTTGTACAAATTTTACCTCACACTGAGATGAAATGACATCCCAAGCCCTAAAAGGAAGGAACGGTCCTACGCACACAACTTTTCCTAGGCATGCTTAAAAATTTGAAATAATTTTAGGGGCACAGATGAGGCCTGATTGGCCGAAACTAGCTAGTTTGGTCCAGAAATAAAAACTTGTACACTCTATCGTTTTCAATTCTCTGTTTTAATCATTGCTGTCAAAGGATTACCCCTTTTTAAACTTGACTTCACCATAGCTGGTGTCATTGTATTGAGTATTTTACCCCTCAAATTAAATTTCAATGCTGATTTTCAAAAATTCAATGCTGGGGGGCGGGGGCGGGGGTGGGCTTAAATCGATTTTACGTGGCCATAATCCTCACCCTTACTTCCGTAAAATATTGTTATGTTATTCAAATGAATACTTTCCATATACTTTTGTTAAAACAACAGTGGAAAAAGCAGTGACATATAGCTGCAAATCTAAAAGAGATATGGTAGGACATACACAAAAATTGTAAGTTCATTCCGACTGTTTTTTATGCGTTTTAGATGCAGAAAATTTTCTTTTTTCCAGAATTTATTCTAGCTTCCAGAATTAATTCTAGCTTACTGCAAAAAGACAGTTTTCAACAACGCACGGTTGTCTTATCCTCGATCATTAACATAAATATCTGAAAATAACATAAATATAACTCAAAAGTAAAACCGGGAAAAAGAATTTAATACCGTGTAGAAATCTCGTATGTTTTCGCGGCAAATACTGATAAAAGCGATGCTTTGTAGGCATTATAGCATATATAATATCATGTTGGGATTTGGGTATTCCAGTACACCATTTATTTTAAATGGATCTGAGTCTGGACGTTGTGCTTTAAACGTAAAAAAACCCAGAGAAAACCAAGGGTCCTTTTCTCATACATGTATATCAGCTCCAGTAGTGATATCACTGAAGCAACAGGGGAACACAGAAAGAAAATAACACTCACTATTGACTTCCGCAGAAGCGTTGTTACTGGTATTTTTCCCAGCCGTGTTGATTTGGTGATACATTTGTTCATTTTCTACACCATTTATGACGTAGGAGCTGCAGTCAGGACAATACATCAGCTTCTACAATGCAAAATATATTATGTTATGCTCTGTGATGTTTTGTTTTATTATATAAGGCATGACATGTCATATATCATATCGATTGAGACTACAATAGGTCTAGTGCATCCAGCGAAGGCTGAGTTCCGTCTGCACGTCTGAGATGAGTTTTTGCTGATCGCGTTTGCCCTGCTATCCAAAAAGAGATGAAACAAATGAAAATTCTTATCATGCTGGGCATAGGTGCAGAATGAACTGAGTATCAGGTCCTACTGTTGGTTTTGTAGTGCAGTGACTCAAATCGTTTAAATCTCATTGAAACATCCTGAGTCTTCATTCGTTTTGCATTTGAGACAATGATATTGACTCCCTGTTTCATCTGTGTAAATGGAAAAGGGTGCCATCCAAAGTGAAAGAGTTGTCCCCTTTCTTTTGAAAATACACCCACTTCTGACAATGAAAATTAATTTTGTTCGCCCTCTTCCATTGGGGCTTGAAGAAATAAATTGGGCTGCATGATGCTTCCGCGCAGAGCTGAAACCGGCCACACATGAGAACTGGTAATCCGCTTAGAGGTCTAAGTAGAAGTAAAACAAAGATCAGGAATCGATACAATTAACTTACTCCACCCATCAAAGACACCAAAGGGAAAGAAACACAAACATTAAGCGACCAGACCATAACAGACCTTAACAAAGGAAGGCCATAAGGACAGTTACTTTCCCACAAAATGGCCATATGGCCATCCAAAATTAAAAGACACAAGTGATACACACAGTAAGTAACAAACAACACCATAAATAAACCGCCACAGAAGAACCGCCTTGGAACGGTCAGTGGAAAGATTTCCACTGGGGGGCTTAAATCGATTTTACGTGGCCACAATCCTCGCCCTTACTTCCGTCGCGATTTAGACAAATAATTTGTTCAGTCCGCATGAAGGCCCCCTAACTCATCAGTGCAACATCTCGGTGAACACAAAAAATCAAAGCCTGCCAGGCAAAATTATGCGAGTCGGAACGTCCCTACATATTTACCCTTTTAGTTTGTTTGGGTTGCAGGGATTGAGATGTCATTTCATCTATATGTCGGGTTAAAGCCCCACACAATTGGAAGCAACGTCTCCAAAATGACCTAAATAGTGTTGACGTGGACGTTAAACCTCAATTTTCAAACAAACAGAAACAAGCAAATAGATTTTGAAAAGGATTGATTCCCTTACATTTCTATCCTTTGTCATTGCCTTTTCTTTAAAAAAAATGCAAGTTTATTATAATCAGATTAGTGCATAATCGCAATGACTAGTTGCCATTATAGCACAGTAGTACTATAATGTTATTAATCAAGTAATTTCGTATTGGCCCAGTTACAGGTCCGAGGACTGCTGTATTGGCACGAGGCCGAAGGCCGAGGCCAATACAGCTGACGGAGGACCTGTAACTGGGTCAATACGAAATTACTTGATTAATGACAATTTTATTAATTGACGCAATTAAAAAACATGATTTATGAATTTTGAATATTGGTTGACCTTGTGTAATATAGGATAATCAATTAATAAATTATTCTAATGACTAGACATGCGTGTATTATGGCAATAACTAGGGGCTAATATAGCTAATGAGTGCAGTGAAACCATAACTACACAAGTGCATTGTCATACTGAATCAATGCCATTATAGCGCATGTGTGAATAATAGGAATGTCAAGGTGCCATTATAGCAAATGGATGCATTGTTGTAATGACTGGTTGTCCTCGCAGCACGAGTGCATTGTCGAAACTACAGTGCATTATGACACAAGTGCATTTTAATAATGACAATGTGCCATAATAGCATGTATGCATTATCGCAATGACAATGTGGCATTATGGCGAAGATACCCTCATTACACATGAATGCAGAGTGCATTATCGTAATGACTAGATATCATTATAGCACACGAGTACATTAACAAAATGACTAGATATCATTATGCATGTAGCAAGTGAGTGCATTTGTCGTAAGGACTAAACTAGTATCATTTTT
Organism: Lucinisca nassula; assembly: GCA_963580285.1. NCBI lineage: Eukaryota > Metazoa > Mollusca > Bivalvia > Lucinida > Lucinidae > Lucinisca > Lucinisca nassula. The sequence goes on from OY757019.1 coordinate 47,008,097, forward strand.
TACACTATAATTAGCCTCGAAATGAGAAACCCTATTTTTGAGTATTTGCGAACAACAATGGTGCACTTCTTAAACCAAACGAAATTGGTCAATGTTGATTTAATTTTGCTAAATACGTCAAAGATTTCATCCCCTTTTATTGCAAGCTGCTGATATCTCAAATTAAAATTTCCAGTTCCTAAGATATTAAGTTAACCAGTGTTGGTTTTAAACTGATTTTAGGGTACTGGGTAAGGTTAACATAGTGAAACATAAAATAAATAACAAATAGATATAGAGGATCTTACATGAGTATTCATGTATTATTGAATTTATTAAAAGAGTTGAGGAAAAAGGATAAATGCGAGGCTTTGCCGAGCCTTTTTATCCTTTTCCTCAACAAGTTTAATAAATTGTTGACATAGAGGATCTTACATTCGCGTTCATGTATTATTGAATTTATTAAACGAGTTGAGGGAAAGGGATAAAATGAGAGGCTTTGCCGAGCATTTTATCCCATTTTCTCAACGAGTTTGATAAATTCAATAATACATGAACACGAATGTAAGATTCTATTATCATATGACTTTTAAAAGTCATTTTATTCACGATTTTTTAACAAAATGTTACTATTCCGCCATTAGTAAACACAACGTCGTTAAGGACGTCGTACATGTAACGTTATGGGGCGTATTTAACTAATTTGCATATTTAATGAACTTGTGGATTGTCGAATTTATTACATGGCGTTATTACACTCTCCAACGCGACGTCATATGATAAATTAATTTTGGTTTAAAAACTATTGTGAATGGTTATCCCTGTGACTCGATTGTTCAATGGGGTTTACAGGATGTATGGTGCATAGGCATACTGGCATAATGCCATGCAAAATGATGCAGAATGGCACTTCCAATCAGTTTTAAATCATACGGTGTGTTTTCTTTAACGTTCCCGTCAACACTGTAATTGTCCTTTTGGAGACGTTCCTTCCAATTTGGTGGGACTTTTACCTGACATTGAGATGAAATGACATCTCAAGCCCTGCCGCCCAATGAAACCAATAGGGTTTATAAGCATGGATTGGCCGACTCGCATCGCTTTGCCTGGGAAGACTTAGATCCTAAAAGCGGTTTACCAGTACTCGTGTGCGGGTCGGTTTCAGCTCTGCGTGGAAGCATCACGCAGACCATCTCTTTCTTTAAGCCCCGATGGGCGGGAGCCTTCATACGTGTGTATTAAGATATTAAAGTAAGCCAGCGCATGACAAAATCTACAATAACACTTGTGCGACCAGTGAGGTCTCAGATCAGCCTGTGCATGCACGCAATTTTACCAGTCTTTGCTGATCGAGTCAAAATATTATTCAAAGAGGTATATTATTAAGGGGAATGGGAACACCTCTAGGGGAGGAAACTCCTGCAAATGTATTGCTGTCTCCTATGTCAACAGGGCTCAACTCTTAAAGGAAAGAATTTTCTCCTGAGGATCAAAGTCTTTCCTTTAAGAGTAGACACCTTTTTCAGTGGGACATGGCTTATAGAAAAGCGAACAGGAAATCCTGAAAGTTGTCTCTCTTTGAAAAAAATAGTGGAAAAATCTGCTAGGTGTTCCCATTCCCCTTAAGTAAAAACTTGCATGCATGTGTCCTTCCTTATCTTAGACTTTACAGATCATTTACTTCTTACTGTAGGATTTATTTGCACTGGCTCAAATGATTTTGGTGTCCAGCCTATTAAAATTTCCTCTCACCTGTGGCTTAGATGGAAAAGCATAAATGTCTGAAGCCTCAAGATAAATCCGGTGTGCCAGATCCCCTGGCTTGATGCCCTGAATAATCTCAATAGTGTCTCTGAAATGACAGACATCGTAAGATAAAGTGTTTGATAAGATATGTACGACAAGAAAAGACTCAGATCAGCCTGCACATCTTCACAATATGACAAGAGTGTTCGTTTTTCTCTCTTTTGACAGTCCGGATACTGAAAAAAGGCTCATCTGATCAGAGAGACTTTAATTACATTGAGCGGACTTCATTGGTTCGGTTTGTCATATGGCGTTGCGTATGATAATGTAAACACGGCAGTTATTAAATTCGATAATCCAGTAGTGGATTAAATATGCACATTAGTTTGATACACCCTGTAATTTACACGTACAATGTCATCGGGTTTACTTAATGGCGGAATTTTGACATATTTGTTAAACAATCGTGAATAAAACGCGTTTCAAATGTCATGTGATAAACAAAATCTTGCATTCGTGTTCATGTATTATTATATTTATTAAACTCGTTGAGGGCTCGGCGAAACCTCGCATTTCATTCCTTTTCCACAACCTGTTGAATTCGCCGAGCATTTTATTCCTTTTCCTCAACTCGTTTAATAAATTCAATCATACAAGATCCTCTATATATTGCAGGTTATGTCGTGTGCTGGCTCTTATCTTATAAACAAGAACTGGCTTAAAATGAATGGAAGAGTGCTTTGAAACTTGCTTATAGATTACCATCTTATGTAAGGTACATGTGCACGGAAGACTCCAGTCAGACTGTGCTATTCATGCACACTAGACAAGGAAATCCGTGATTTTATACTGGGATAGAAATTTATGTTCTGACCCTGGTGTTCCGACCCAAAATCGAATATAATCGCGTGTTTGATGAAAGCACTGGTTGATTACGACCTCGTATGCGCCGTCGTTAATGTTGACGTCACGGCACGTTACGTGACGTCACTAAACATTCCTGCAGTGTCAACACAATATGGCGGACGTTGGTAACCGAAGTGACTGCAGCATTAAAAGATTCGCGCTTAAAAATGGAAGGTATGCAAGAAAAAGAATCCAATATGGGTGTGAGGGGTGAATAGAAAAATCCGGCAAGCCTCGTGATGCCGGACAGTGTCCCTCGGGACGGATTTTTCCATCCACCCCTCACACCCATATAAGATTCTTATTATACACCACATGGCAATTCCCTATTGTTCTCACATATCATTTTGTAGGTTTCACAACACAGACATTACGATAACACATCCATGTAACAACGAAAATTCTTTCATATCTCAAAAATGGTTATTTTTATGATGAAAATTTGTGATATTTTTCTTATTTATACTCCAAGCATAGATTATGGGTGCTTGTTAAAATTGTCTCGATGATGGGGTTCTAACCAGTACCCACAATCTATGTTTTTAAGCAGAAATAAGAAAAATTAATATATTTCCCTTTCACCCCCAGTTTTACCATATATACGAGAATTGCTTATTTATCTGGAGACGTTAATCCAAAAGTGCTCATTACATGCCCTCGAAGTACTCCCCGTGGCTAGAGATGCAAAGTTTCAGACAATGCAGCCACTTCGTGAAGGCGTCACGATACTCTGATTTGAGCACAGTAATAAGGTACTGATGAGTGGCAGATCCAAGTGCTTGTCGGGACTGGTATTTCCGCCAGCAAGGAATGATTTCAATTTTGGAAACAAAAGAATTCACATGGGGCAAAGTCTGGGGAATTCTTGGGGCGGTGTGTGTGTGGGGGGGGGGGGTGGGGGGGGCCGAGGCAAAACCGTTACTTTTTTCTTTCTTCAAAAACGCCGGGGGTTTGAGCGGGGCATTGTCATGTAGAAGACGGACATGTTTAAAACCAGCGGCAGGGCGTCGTTTCTGATAAACTTTTTTTTTTTTTTCAGTTTCTTCAGTACTACGTCTTTGTTGTACTTTCCGGTGATGCTTTTGCCCTTTTTCACCGGCACTTTTATTGAAACTCCTTCACCAGAGAAGAAGATTGCATATAAAAACTTTCTACTCAAAGAACGTTTGGCAATTAATGCGCGTCTGCTGCGTTTAGTGGCCTAGATCTTATTGCTAACCTTTCTGACGGGCTCAAAATAATGGACCCAGGTTTCATCACCTGTGACGTCATTGGCAAACTGCTTTTTGTCATATTTTGAAAACATTTATTGCAGGTCTTTGGCCACTTTACCCCGTTGCCTCTTTTGCTCATCAGTCAACCGATGTGACACCCATCTAGCAGAACTCTTTCTGACTTTTAAATGCTTCTTCAAAATAAGGTGAACCGTTGATAGTGATATGCCGACCTTTCGTGCAATATCACGATCTGTAAATCTTGCATCTCCTTCAATGATTTCCTTTATTTTGGAAACGATTTCTGTACGAGATGCAGATTTTGGTCTACCTGACTTCGGTTCATTTGTCATGGACTCTACACCAGACACAAATTACTTTTTCCGCCGCCGAACTGTGTCATAAGACACACAAGATGGTCCATAAGCAGTAGAAATTTCACTCATCAGCTGCTTCAAAGAACAACACAGATTTGAGCGAGCTTTGATGTAAGCCCATATTTCATCTTTCTTGTCGACGCTTCTGCCAACCACTTTTACTGTAGTGGTCAATGTTTGCGTGTATTGAAAAGGCAAATTTTATGTCTTACACTTAATCTAACATGTACATTTATACACCGTTGTGTAGATATTGAATAACCCTTTTCAGGTATTTATTAATTGGCTATCATGTATTGTTTGGAGGTCATCCGTATTAACACTGTGGTCAAAAATCAAGAAACATGCTTTTAATGGTGTCCGTTCATAAAATTGTCATTTATCAAGTAGTTTCGTATTGGCCCAATTTCAGGTCTTCGGTTAGCTGTATTGGGCTCGGCCTTCGGCCTCGGGCCAATACAACAGACCTCGGACCTGTAACTGTGCCAGTACGAAATTACTTGATTAATAACATTATAGTATTGGTTTTTAGCTAGCCCCACGTGGATATCGAGCTAGAGGACAATAAGCAATTATTTTCGAACATCCCTCATAAGTGGGGTTTAAATTATAAAGATAGGACCTTACATGAGTGTTCATGTATTATTGAATTTATTAAACGAGTTGAGGAAAAGGGATAAAATGCGAGGCTTTGCCGAGCATTTTATCCCTTTTTCTTAATGAGTTTAATAAATTATTGATATAGACGATCTTACATGAGTGTTCATGTATTATTGAATTTATTAAACGAGTTGAGGAAAAGGGATAAAATGCGAGGCTTTGCCGAGCATTTTATCCCTTTTCCTCAACGAGTTTAATAAATTCAATAATACATGGACACGAATGCAAGATTCTTTTTATCATATGACATCAAAAACGCATTTTTGTCACGATTTGTTGACAAAAATGTCAATATTCCGTCATTAGTAAACGCGACGTCGTGTACATGTAACGTATCTAACTAATTTGCATATTAAATCCACTAGTGGATTATCGAATTCGCTACATGGCGTTATTACACTCTCAGACGCGACGTCATATGATAAAGGCGTGTTTTCATTATGCTTTTTTTTTACAAAAAAGATAAGAATAAAAGAGAATAATTAGACATATAGAATTTGACAGAACAGTTTCAATCCAAATTAATATCGAAAAAATATAGGTCAAAACCCAAACGGATGATGTCAAAATTGAAAGTTCATGTTTTGGTTCCCTCTTAATGTTAACAGCAGTTCCGTAAGAAGGCAAATCGGCCCCGATATCTCAGTTGGTAGAGTGTCCGCTCCGGGGAACGGGAGGTCACGGGTTCGATCCCGGGCCGCGGCATACCAAAGTCGTTAAAATGGTAATAGCTGCTCCTCGCTTGTCACTCAGATTTACGGGGTAGAGCTATGACTGGTCGATCCAGTGTCAGGATAATGTGACTATGTGTGGTATCATGTAATGTGTCTGGGACATGATACTTCAGTGAGGCAGCACTATAAAAGTGAGCATTGAGCTCCCTGTCCCAACCAGACACCGTCGTGATATGACTGAAAAATTGATGAAAGTGACGTTAAACCCGAATTCACACACACACACACACACACACACACACACACACACACACACACACACACACACACACACACACACACACACACTTAAGAAGGCAAATACAAGGTATTAAGTTTAAAGATCCAAATGGGCCCAATCGGCCCATAGGAAATACAGTAGGAATTCACTGTTTGCACGGTAAGCCATTGAGCGAACAAGACAAATTAATAACGCGACTAGACTGTGTGGTTGCGAAGGCTGGGCCGAGTCTACGCTGAACGTTTAAGCCAGAAGACACATTTAAGTTTGGCTCAGCACAATTTATGTGAGCAGTGAATATCCTGCCTAGAGGACTCTGTTCCCTTGGCAATCTTCATCAGTTGGTCCTTAGAGGTTCGAACCACTTTTCTTATTTGCTTCTCTATCATACTGGCCAACTGAATAGACAACTGCAAAACAAAATGTTAATATACTAATGAGAGGTAACATGAGAAAATATGCTTTATGTCATGGGCAAACATCAAAGACTTTGATCAGCCTGCACAGATGCGCAGGGTGATGACAGCCTTCCATCACGAAAACACGCCTATATAATTTTGACCCCCTTGAACCCCACTTTTATATAGAAAAACTGGGGTTTCCGGGGGTATACCTTATTTTTCTTATTTCTGCTCTAAAATATATATTGTGGGTACTCGTTAGAACCGCCTCGATGAGGCGGTTCTAACGAGTGCCAACAATCTATATTTTGAGCAGAAATAAGAAAAATATCACAATTTTTCATCATAAATAGTTCATTTTTTCGGCGATAAAGGTGATAATGTATTTGTATAGACGTGTTTGCGTAATGGCTGCTCGCATGAAGGTTTAAGGAACCCTTGCATAGCAACAGATAAGATAAGTATTTTGTGACTATAAAACACTAGCAACTTCATAATTATTTAAAATGTTTAAAAATTTTATTGTGCATCTATGACATCATGGTAGACGGGCCTCCGTGGCCTAGTGGATAAGAGCGCTGACTCTTAGTCATTAGGTCTCTCACCGCCGTAGGTTCGAGCCTCGCTCGGGCCACGTGTGAGACGCCAAGTTCTGCAACGGAAGGTCAGGTGGTTTTTCTCCGGGTACTCCGGTTTTCGCCCACCTCTGATTAACGATCGGCTCGATATGAGTGAAATAATCTTGAAAGGGCCGTAAAACCCAAACCAAAAAAAAAAAAAAAAAAAAAAAATGACATCATGGAATACCTCATGGATATTAATGAGGCAATCTGAACTTGCTCTGTTTCCATGAAATATTTCACACTTTAACGGACGTTTCAAGCTTATATCACTTAAATCGAGCCGATTGTTAATCAGATGTGGGCGAAAACCGGAGAACCCGGAGAAAAACCACCTGGCCGTCGTTACCGGCAGAACTTGGCGTCTCACATGTGATCCGAGCCAGCGGGGAGACACCTAATGATAAGAGTCAGCGCTCGTATCCACTTGGCCACAGAGGCACATAACGATTTTTTAAGCAGTATGAACGGGATACATATCATTTTCTGCTGACTGACTCAGGCCATCCTTAAAAAATTCTTGGTTTGCTGTGCTCCTGCCTGCCCACACAGATTGCCCCTACCCAAAAAATTTTATTACCATTCTGAGGAAAAGATTTTTTTATTTTTTTTAAATCCTGATTAAACTCAAATTTAACACACTAAGCCAAATTTCAAGAAGATGACATTCTTTTTTTTTCTTTTTTTTTTTCAGAGAAAATCAGGCTTGACATTTCATTTGAATGGTCTGCCAGACCATTCAAATGAAATATCAAGCCTGATTTTCTCTGAAAAATCAGACAATAAGTATTTGAAATTATGTTTCCGGTTGTTGTAAGGTGCTTTAAGGGTCAAATATCTTTTCAGATTTAAAAAGAACTACCTTCCTACCCACCTCACATATGATGGGTAGGAGCACAGCAAACAAAATTTTTTTAAGGATGGCCTCACGTACAGAAAGTTAATGAACCATCGCATGACAAAACCTACAATACTACTTGTTATACCAGCGAAGACGCAAATCAGGCTGCGCAACCGCCTAGTCTGATCAGAGTTTTCGCTCATCGCATGAACCTTCTTTTACCTCTGGGCTATCAAAGAAGAGATACACGACAATCATTTGTTATAATGGATGGTTGTTCAGGCTGATCTGGGTCCTTACTGGTCGGACGGGTCTTAACTCATTAAGAAAACACGCCTATTTGAATATATATATTGAAAATTTTACCTCCAAAAATGAAATGTTTCTGGTAAAAAATCTGATATTTTCAGAGTTTTGCCTAAAACATAGATTGATGACACCCGTTAGAACCGCCTCACTTAGGTGGTTCTAATGAGTACCCACAGTCTGTGTTAAAGACAAGAACTAGGAAAAATAGTGTAAACCACAGTTATACATCTTGAAAGTGGGGCTAAAGTGGTTCAACATTATATAGGCGTCTATTCGTGATGCGAGTACATCAATAGCCCCCACCCATCGGGGCTTGAAGAAATAGATGGGCTGCATGATGCTTCCACGCAGAGCTGAGACCGACCCACACACGAGTACTGGTAAACCACTAAGAGGGTCTAAGCCTGCCCAGGCAATGCGGCGCGAGTCGGCCCGTCCATGCTTATAAACCTTATTGTTTCACTGGGCGGCAGGGCTTGAGATGTCATTTCATTCCAAATGCCGGGTAAAAGTCCCACAAAATTGGAAGCAACGTCTCCAAAATGACCTTTACAATGTTGACGGGGACGTTAAACTTCAAATCAAACAAACAAAATACAAGTACTTCAAAGTTATGAAACTTTAACTTACCAATTTGAGCTGATCTCTTAACACAAGCTCTCGTTCAAACCTGTTAATTCTGGCTCTGGTGTAATGAAAGTGAAACTTGGCGTCGTCTTTGTCGGTTCTGTCTTCAACCGGCAGCCGACGGAACTCGCGCATCTTTGCTTCACTCTCTGCTATTTCGCAGTCAAGCTCATACAGTTTCTGAAAAATCAAAGATATAGTGGCTATAGAGGCTAAAAATAACATTTTCACAAGGGGGGGGGGGGGGGGAACTGAAAAGCATGTAAAAATCGCCAAGACACCGTGCTAGTGATAACCGATTATCGATTGTCTCGATCATACCGTGTACAAATGGGTTTTTGTTTGTTTGATTTGAGGTTTAACGTCACCATCAAACCTGTAAAGGTCATTTTGGAGACGTTGCTTCCAATTTTGTGGGACTTTTACCCGACATTGGGAAGAAACGACATCTCAAGTCCTGTCGCCCAATGAAACCAATAGGGTTTATTAGCATGGGCGGTGCGACTCGCGCACCGCTTTGCCTGGGCAGGCTTAGATCCTCCAAGCGGGTTACCAGTACTCGTGTGCGGGTCGGTTTCAGCTCTGCGTGGAAGCATCATGCAATCCATATATTTATTCAAGCCCCGATGGGCGGGGGCCGCTACAAATGAGTAATTGATCATGTTTTTTTTTTTCAAGATTGATTAACGTTTGTTTCTGTATACAAAACAAGTAGAATTTCGTATTCAGTGCTTAATATGTTACTATAGCCAATGTAAAGTATAATATAAAAAACAAGAGTTGTCAGAAGACAACATAGCTCGCCTTTGGGAGCCTAAGTTGGATGAGGGCATTTATCAAAAAAGATTTTTTTCTTCTATAGAGCAATAGAAAACTTAACAAAAAAACTTCAACATAAAATTTCTAATTCTGTGACCTTGACCTCAAGGTCACTGAGGGAGTAGGGCTGGTACTGTGCAATATTAACATCAGTTAAAGTAGTAACTAAATCCATCAAGTGCTTTTAGAGATACAGAGCAATAGAAAACTTCAACATTAAATTTCTAAGTCCATGACCTTGACCTCAATGTCACAGAGGGGGTGGGGCTGGTACTATGCGAAACTTTAGACCAATATGTAACATCAGACCAAGAAGTAACTAAATCCATTAAGTGGGTTTAGAGATGTAGAGCAACGAAAATCTTCAACATAAAATTTCTAAGTCCGCCCATCAAGGTCAATGGGAGGGGTTGGGCTGGTGCTGTGCAAACCTTTAGACTAATATGTAACATCAGTCCAAGAAGTAACTAAATCCATGAAATGGTTTTAGAAATATATAGCAATAGAAACCTTTAACCAAAACTTCAACATAGAATTTCCAAGTCCGTGACCTTGACCTCCAGGTCACTTAGGGGGAGGGGCTGGTGCTGTGCAAAACTTTAGACCAATATGTAACATCAGTTAAAGTAGTAACTAAATCCATCGAGTACTTTTAGAGATACAGAGCAATAGAAAACTTCAACATTAAATTTCTAAGTCCGTGACCTTGACCTCAAGGTCACAGAGGGGGTGGGGTTGGTACTGTGCGAAACTTTAGACCAAATATGTAACATCAGTCCAAGAAGTAACTAAATCCATTAAGTGGGTTTAGAGATTTAGAGCAACGGAAATCTTCAACATAAAATTTCTAAGTCCGTCCATCAAGGTCAATGAGAGGAGTTGGGCTGGTACTGTGCAAAACTTTAGACTAAAATGTAACATCAGTCCAAGAAGTAATTAAATCCATGAGTGCCCCCGCCCACCGGGGCTTGAAGAAATATATGGGCTGCACGATGCTTCCACGCAGAGCTGAATCCGAACCACACACGAGTACTGGTAAACCGCTTAGAGGATCTAAGCCTGCCCAGGCAAAGCGGTGTGAGTGTCGGACCGTCCATGCTTATAAACCCTATTGGTTTCATTGGGCGACAAGGCTTGAGATGTCATTTCATCTCAATGTCGGGTAAAAGTCCCACAAAATTGGAAGCAACGTCTCCAAAATGACCTTTACAGTGTTGATGTGGACGTTAAACCTCAAATAAAACAAACAAACAAAAACTAAATCCATGAAATGGTTTTAGAGATACAGAGCAATAGGAAACTAACCAAAAACTTTAACTTTGAGTGACGTACACGGATAAGTTCACGGCGCTGCAGACGCCATTGTGACTGTTAATCTTTATCTTGCTGTTCACGACAACCCCTATCTTTGCAAACAGTGTAGATCCAGATCAGATGGCTTCTGAAACCATCTGGTCAGGATCTTCATTGTTTGTCATTCAGCTCATGAATTTGGTGCAATAATTTGCATCAAGCAATCTGATTGGTTGATAATCAGCAGTGGGTGTGGCACATATAAATATTCAGCAGGTTAATCAATCATCGATGATCAATATTGAATCGGACATCGGAAACTTGAACCGATGATCACTCCAAAAACTGACCACCAGTCCAAACACAAGCCGGAACTCCCAGAGCCTTCTTTCTTCTTTCTTATGAATGTTTTCATTGCTCTTAACGGAACTCATTTTTGATTTTTATTTATGCCATCTTCAAGTTACCCTGGTATCTGTCGTTATGGAAAAAAAATAACATTTTCGAACACAGTCGTCAAGATTCCACAAGTCTTAAAGAATCTCTCTCTCTCTCTCTCTCTCTCTCTCTCTCTCTCTCTCTCTCTCTCTCTCTCTCTCTCTCTCTCTCTGTCTGTCTGTCTCTCTGTCTGTCTGTCTGTCTGTCTGTCTCTCTCTCTCTCTCTCTCTCTCTGTCTCTCTGTCTCTCTCTCTCTCTCTCTCTCTCTCTGTCTCGCTGTCTCTCTCTCTCTCTCTCTCTCTCTGACTCGAACTAGACTACTGTTGGTAAGGAGAACCATCCATATCTATTGTTTTGAAACAGTTGCTCCACCCATCTCCCTTGGAGACTCAGGGAAAATGTTTCTTTTAAGAGTACATGTACCTCTAATTTTAACCTCATTTTATTTGGAGAAAGTGCATTTTACATTATTTTGCTTATTTTTCTCTCTCAGACATGCTTTTTGGGCCCCAAAAGTCCAGTATGTTAAAAGCATAAAAAGGAACGCATCACAAAATTTACTATAAAGGGTAAATATTAGAGATGATATGGATACCTTTATGCAGCATGGTGGTATTTTAAAGAAACCAATTTTGATACCAAAGCCACGGCCTAAACGTGTTGATAAATTCAACTTTAATACAAAGAAAAAAAAATGATTAAAATTTTGTATGGTACATATATCGTATGCATCCGTCATTTTGGTGACGTTAAGATTAGAAAGTCCGAACAGTTACGTTAAACAAATGAGTCATGGATTTACGGAGGTAGTTTTTCGTTTGTTAGTAGTTGGGTAACATAAACATTACGGAAACACGCCTATACAAATACATTATCAAGTTTACCGCCCGATAGCTCAGTTGGTAGAGTGTCCGCTCCGGGGAACGGGAGGTCACGGGTTCGATCCCAGGCCGCGACATACCAAAGTCGTTAACAATGGTACAAGCTGCTCCTCGCTTGGCACTCAGATTTACGGGGTAGAGCTAGGACTGGTCGACTCAGTGTCAGGATAATGTGACTGGGTGTGGTATCATGTAATGTGTCTGGGACATGATACTTCAGTGAGGCAGCATTGAGCTCCCTGTCGCAACCAGACACCGTCGTGATATGACTGAAAATTTGTTGAAAGCGTCGTTAAACCCGAATTCACACACACACAGTTTACCGCCGAAAAAAAACGACAATTTTTAGATGAAAAATTGTGATATGTTTCTTATTTCTGCTCAAAATATAGATTCTGGGTACTTGTTAGAACCGCTTCATCGAGGCGGTTCTAACGAGTACTCACAATCTATATTTTAGAGCAGAAATAAGAAAAATAAGGCATACACCTGTAAACCCCAGTTGGGTTCAAGAGGGTCAAAATTATATAGGCGTGTTTTCGTGATGGCTTATTATCTAACTCTCAACCAAAATATGTAGACTGTGGGTACTCAACAGAACCACCTTATTCTGGAACCGGGCGGTTCTTGTGGGTATCAACACGATTATAAGACATCATCAAAATTACTTGCTATTATATGCAATAAACTATCAAAATTTTACACCAGAAAAGACATGAAGGTACATTTTTGCACGTGTCGGCTAAAATAATTCTCCTGTGATAACCTAGCACTTACAAGAGCAAATTCTTCAAACAGGTTCACACATTTCTTATGCTCTTTCTTTAACAGGCCTTGGAGATTGAGAATCTTTCTCCAATTCTCACTGTGGTCTTGAGTGTGGGTAAAACTAGAAAGATGGTTTATAATGCTAAGAATAATGCTTGCGACAATAACAGAAATACATTGGATAAAATAATTAAATAATAATAAATATTATGAGGAAAGAAAAGCAAGAAGACAAGGGTGTTTCTAATGATAATATTGATGATAATGCTGATGTTGATTCTGCTGCTAAGGAAGATGATAATGGTGGTGGTGGTTCTGGTTATTATGATGATGATGATAATGGTGAATATGATGACGACGAACACCATCACGTGAACTAATCCGTGAAATGAACACCCCCTATACCCCACTTTATATAGAGAAAACTGGGGTTTACGGGGGTAAACAATATTTTTCTTATTTCTGCTCCAAAACATAGGTTGTGAGGCGGTTCTAACTAGTACCCACAACCTATGTTTGCAGTATTTATTATAAATAAGAAAAATATCACAGATTTTCGTCAGAAAAGTAGCCATTTTTGAGATGTAAAAATTGCTCTATATCGCACGGGTGTGTTATCTTAATGCTCAGTATATATTCAGCCTTCTCTCAGGTGGCATATAGAATGTTCGTGACAATCGTCTTCCCATAAGGACAAGCGAAAACCTTGATTGGACTGCATGAATGCACAGGCGGTGCGCACAAGTTTGAATACCCTTTTAACATGATGCGGTGGAAGTTGCACCTTCGTATACAAGACAAGACAAGCAACCATACCCAGCAAAGCAAATGGGGATTATGAAACAATCTCTTCTGATGTTGCATCTTTTATATGAACATTAAATGACAGTCGAGAAAAGACTCATTTTTTACATCTATAGGCGTAAAAATTCGTAGAAACGGCCCCGCCCATCGGGGCTTGAAGAAATATATGGGCTGCATCCAGGCAGAGCTAAAACCGACCCGCACAAGAGTACTGGTAAACCTCTTAGAGGATCTAACCCTGCCCAGGCAAAGCGGTGCGAGTTGGGCCGTCCATGCTTATAAACCCTATTGGCTCCATTGGGCGGCAGGGCTTTAGATGCCATTTCATCTCAATGTCGGGTTAAGGTCCCACAAAATTGGAAACAACGTCTCCAAAATGACTTTTACAGTGTTGACGGGGACGTTAAACCTCAAATCAAACAAACAAACAAATTCGTAGAAAATTTTAACTGGACATTTCTAAACGTAAGAAATTTTAACTGGACATTTCTGAATTAGTTGAACTCTTATAAGAATTTTTAACGACATTGCTGTACAAAGCTGAACTAATGCAAGAAATTCTAACCGCAAATTTTTTACTTGTGCCGAACTATCGCAAGAGTTGTTCAGTGGACATTTCTGATGTGAGCCGAATTATTGCAAGACATTTCATCTAGACACCTTAACTTCCATTTTTGAACTGAGCCAAACAATAGCAAGAACTTTTATACCGGACATTTCTGAACAGAGCCGAATTATTGCAAGAAATTTCATCTCGACATTTCTGAATTTAGCAGAACTATCACTAAAAATTTTTTACTGACTTGAGCCGATGTATCGCAAGAAATTTTAACTTCCATTTCTGAACTTATAGTCAAACAAAAGCAAAACTTTTAACCGGTCATTTCTGAACTGTGCCAAACAGTAGCAAGAGCTTTTAACCGGACATTCCTGAACTGAGCCGCACTATTGCACGAAATTCTACATTGAGCCAAGCTATCACACAAAATTAAATGGAATTAAGCCAAACAGTATCAAGAAATTTTAACTAGACATTTCCAAAAGGAATCAAACTATCCACTAAATACCAACAACATTATAATTGAGCCCTGCCAAGCGAATTTGTGTCTTCGAGCATTCCGTCATGACAAATTTTAACTGCGCATGTACGGCCATTCAGAGGGGCCAGGGATATGGCTTTCTGTCTGAAGTTCCTCTTGATTCACTGCTTGTATGAGCGAGCAGCGAAGGTTCTGGCGAGACTGCGCGGATGCACAGGCTCGCCTGAAACTTCGCTGGTCGCATAGGCGATAAGTACCAAAATCGCTTGACGGGGCCCATATGGTAAAAAATTAAATGACACAGGTATGCTAAATTAAGGATTCGTGAATCTCTAGAAACTGAACAAACTTACATTTCATTCTTGGCTTTGGTGAAGCCCAAAGAAGCCGTTTTCTTTGTTTTACCACTCACAAGATGTAAATGAAACACAAGATCTTTCAGTGTATCAACATAATATTGAGGCCAGGCACGCCTGAAAGAAAGAGAAAAAAAAAACAAAAAAAAAACAATGAATAAGCTTACACATGAGAAAAGGAAACAGTATTTTCTGAGTCATGTTCTACAAATGCACATGCGCAGCCATGACTTCCGGCGAGGCTGTGATAATGCACATGCGCGTATCAGCATTTCCTTGCTACCTATGTAATAAGTACCTATCTCTCATGAGCTTACTCCAATTAATAAAAAAAAAATAAACAGATAAATTGGCAAACAGTGTAGAACCTTGATCAGACGCCACAGAACGCGACGTCTGATCAGTGTCTAAACTTTTCTTAAAGAACAGAAAATTGAGGTTTGAACGAAACAGTTATAATCTACAAACAACACCATTTTTCCTACACTCAAATACGCCTGATTCATTAGTGATGTCAGTGCTTTGATTCATTTAATGATGTACTCTTTGATTCAAAATTGCATATTTTCGTTTGGTGGCCTTTATCCAGCTTAACACGTCCATCTCATATTATTCTTTCTTTCAAGACATTTTTTTTCTTCTGTGTCTCTATAACCTGTCTTTTCTGACACAATTGTGACATTTTTATTTCTGCTATAAACATACATTAAAAGCCTCCGCCATCACGAAAACACGCCTATATAATTTTGACCCCCTTGAACCCCACTTTTATATAGTAAAACTGGGGTTTATAGGGGTAAACCTTATTTTTCTTATTTCTACTCAAAAGGTACTCGTTAGAACCGCTTCGATGAGGCGGTTCTAACGAGAACACACAATCTATATTTTGAGCAGATATTAGAAAAATATCACAATATTTCATCTGATTGTTTTGTTTGTTTTTTTTCACTGGTAAATAGCCAGCAAGTTTACAGGGCATTCGCATAGGCGAGTTTACGTAATGGGTGTAGTGCTTATGCCATTCGCATAAACCAGGTTCCGGGCTCACCCAGTCTTTCGGATGAGTCTTTAAACCGAGGTCCGGTCTCAATATGACCTTAGCTGTTGGTGGAACGTGAAACTAAAGCACATACACACACATACACAAACAAACATATGGAAGCTCTCTTGAACCGCCACGATGTAAAACGTTTCTTAGAAAAATAATGGAATTTAAAATATGCATCCACATCCATGTACTTTTCTCTACACAAAGTGATGTTTACAAAAGTTTTCATTTCACGGAGTTATAAACGAAATCAAACACGAAGAAATCAAAGTTGTCCCCTTCCCTTATCACCACCCCTCCCCCCCCCCCCACCCCACCCCCACAATACCACCCTGCATTGTCAAATATGCTCAGTTCAAAACGGCAAGCTTACCTGGGATGGGGTTGACATAGGCAAGTGTTTTCATGATTGGTACAGTGACATCCGTTCTGGGTTTCCTCTCGGCGGCAAGGGAACCAACCATAGCTGAGAACATCTCCAGTCCGGAGAGACTGAAAAAGAGATCAAAATAATGAGTGATGGCGATTTCATCTGCCCCCGCCCCCCCCCCCCCCCCAAAAAAAAAATGTTTTTGGACATTCGCCGAGGAGCCAGAACAACTTGTGTAGCAACTCGTTCATATAGTGAGCAGAGAAGACTCTTATCAGCCTTGGACGCATGCGCAACCAGCTGAGTCTTAACTGAGTACACCTGTTAGAAGGCAAATTTTGCTTGACATTACGGACATAGTGCACTTTTTTTTCACATCCCCAAAATGGCTTCTTTTCTGATGAAATTCTGTGATATTTTACTTATGTTTACTGCAAAGTAAAGTAAAGACAGTGTGTGTGTGAATAAAGTAAAGACAGTATAAAATAAGACAGTATTACTTATTTCAGTTTGTGGGTGCTCGTTAGAACCGCCTAATTGAGTCAGTCGTCTAAAAGAGTGATGCGAAAATATATGGCGCCAACGAATAAGCAGCGTTTAAATAAAAACCTCAAGTTCAGTGACATTTTACTTATTCTTATTACTTACACGGAACTGTTACCCTGTCCTGTGACAAAAATTGGCAAGTGAATAGCCTCCATTATTTCGTACATCCAGAAATTCAATAAAGCTTTAGGAACGCTGCTTTCCCTAAGAACCGTAATGACACTACTAACGTCGTCATGGTGATGACGTTACGGCGACGTCTAGTATTGTTAGACTATGTAAGTCGCATTCTTGCGATGTCAATGTTTTCTATGGATCCCAAGTAAAAGTTGTACAAGAAGATACATCTGTAATTGTGCGAAAAACATTCACGCTATAGTACTTTAGAAGCCTCCCTGGTGTAGTGTTTATGCAAACCAGGGGTCGCCGGATCGATCCAGGAATTCTCACGACTTCTAGATGAGTCTTTAAAACGAGGTCCCGTCTCCGTATGACCTTAACTGTCACTCACTCACGCCACTAAATCTAAATTTGCGTCAGACTTCTGCATAAAAATATCCTTGATACAGGTAAAAACTTTTTTCATGCCCGGCTTAGTTAATCATGGATCACTTTGTTTGTCCTGCTCATAATTATTAAAATGGCAGCAAATTTGGGATTTTAATATTTATAAGCAGATAAAAAAAAACTTATAAGCTTCTGGTACTTAAACAGTTTATGAGCAATTTAAGTTTCAATATCAACTTATCTGAGTTCGGCATGAAAATATTTGTTATTCTTGGAACCGATGACAACTTATCAAAGAAATGATTTTTTTTTTTACTTTCAAAAATTTAAAATAAGAGGCAAATTAAGACCATTTTGTTAAAATCAAATTCATTTGTTTCTTGTTGGTCCATTGTCTAAACGAGTTTTAATATATATCAATTTGACCAACTGCAGTGTGGGCCCTTGCTTGAATGCAAATGAACTTGATCAACTTGCTTCCTATCAAATTGATCCAGATCGAATCTTTAGTGCAACAAGACCTCTCACATTGCGTCAAGTTCTGAGTATAAACACTCGTTGGTCATTTCGTACCCAAGTTTAATATTTTCTGGGAATCGTTTTTGGTCACTTCGTACCCAGTTCTTTAAAGTGATACGAACTGACTTTTTGATGTGTTGAATTGATACAGGTTCGCCCCCGCCCATCGGGGCTTGGAGAAATGGATTGGGTGTGTGCGTGTCACAGGAAGCAAGTTGATCCAGTTTATTTGCATTCCAAAAAGGGCCCACACTGCAGCTTGTCCTAAAATTTTCTCATATTCATCGGTTACTATATACAGACGCTTACAGTTCTAAATACAAGAAAGACGCGAAAAAACATGACGCCAACGACTTAGCAGTGTATAATTAAAACCACAAGTCAATCCACACTTAACTTATTGTAGTTACTTACACGAAATTGGTGCCCTGTCCTCTAACAAAATTTGGCATATATGAATAATTTCCATTGTTTTGTGCATTCAGAATTTCAACTGAGCAATAAGAGCGCTGCTTTCTCTAAGAACAGTAATGGCATTACTAACGTCGCCATGGTGATGACGTTACGGCGACGTTTGGTATTGTTAGAATACGCAAGGCGTATGTGATGGCAATGCTCTCAGTAGATGCAAAGAAAAACAAGATGTGTTTGTGAAACACCGATGCCCCCGGACAGCGCCTGTGCAATATGAAAGCCCCATCACTAAATTATGTCATGGTTGAGGCCACAAGGTCACGAGGTAAAAAATTATGGTACCACTGGAAAGGTCTTGTGAGAAAGAATACACATGTGAAATATGAAAGCTCTATCACTTACCAATCAAAAGTTATGGACTATATTAAAGTTTTTAAAAAGTAGGTCAAACATCAAGGTCAAAGTCACAAGGTCAAAAATTATAGTACCACTAGAAAGGTCTTGTGACAAGGAATGCACATGTGAAATATGAAAGCCCTACCATTTACCAATCAAAAGTTATGGCCAATGTTAAAGTTTTTAAAAAGTAGGTCAAACATCAAGGTCAAGGTCATGAGGTCAAAAATTATGGTACCATTAGAAAGGTCTTGTGACAAGGAATGCACATGTGAAATATGAAAGCTCTACCATTTACCAATCAAACGTTACGGCCAATGTTAAAGTTTTTAAAAAGTAGGTCAAATGCCAAGGTCAAGGTCATGAGGTCAAAAATTATAGTACCAATAGAAAGGTCTTGTGACAAGGAATGCACATGTGAAATATGAAAGCTCTACCATTTACCAATCAAACGTTACGGCCAATGTTAAAGTTTTTAAAAAGTAGGTCAAATGCCAAGGTCAAGGTCATGAGGTCAAAAATTATAGTACCAATAGAAAGGTCTTGTGACAAGGAATGCACATGTGAAATATGAAAGCTCTATCACTTACCAATCAAAAGTTATGGCCAATGTTAAAGTTTTTAAAAAAGTAGGTCATATGCCAAGGTCAAGGTCATGAGGTCAAAAATTATAGTACCAATAGAAAGGTCTTGTGACAAGGAATGCACATGTGAAATATGAAAGCTCTATCACTTACCAATCAAAAGTTATGGCCAATGTTAAAGTTTTTAAAAATGAGGCCAAAAGTAGGTCAAATCTCAAGGTGAAGGTCACGAGGTCAAAATTTATGGTACCTCTTGAAAGGTCTTGTGACAAGGAATGCACATGTGAAGTATGAAAGCTGTATCACTTACCATTCAAAAGTTATGCCCAATGTTAAAGTTTTTGCAGACGGAGAAACGGACAAACGGACAAACAGACAAACAGACAAACAGACGGACAGACCAAAAACTATATGCCCCCCAGAATCTTAGATTCCGGGGGCATAAAAAATTAAAAAAAAAAAAACTGTACATAAAATAGCATCTGCCTTGAGGCTATACATGCTGTACCATTATAATAACATACCCTTGTGACATAGTGTTTTTTTTTTTTTTTTCCTTTTTTCCAAAAGGCCTTATTTTCAGATAAAAAAAATGTGATATAGGTTGAGGCGGTTCTAACGAGTACCAACAACATATGTCTTGGAGAAGAAGTAAGGAAAATGTTTTTGTATCCCGGTAAACCCTAGGTTTCTCTATAAACAGCGGGTTTGGGGGGGGGGGGGGGGGGGTCTTTATTTCACTAGCTTGTTCACGCGATATCATTATTTAATAATAATAATAATAATAATAATAATCGACATTATTTATAGAGGGTAACACATTTAGTACTAAACTCCGTTCATAAATAAAGTAGAAGTAAAACAAAGATCAGGAATTGATACAATTAACTTACTCCACCCATAAAAGACACCAAAGGGAAAGAAATACAAACATTAAGCGACTAGACCATAATGGAAACCTAAACAAAGGAAGGCCATAAGGACAGTTACTTTCCCACAAAATGGCCATATGGCCATCCAAAACCAAAAGACACAAGTGATACACACAGTAAGTAACAAACAACAACATAAATAAATCGCCACAGAAGAGCCGCCTTGGAACGGTCAGTGGAAGATTTCCACTGGGGGGCTTAAATCGATTTTACGTGGCCACAATCCTCGCCCTTACTTCCGTCGCGATTTAGACAAATAATTTGTTCAGTCCGCATGAAGGCCTCCTAACTCATCA